>LPNX011146657.1:0-12886 GCA_001517045.1 Pseudotsuga menziesii
GATAATATGGTTTTTGCTAAAATGAGAGTATATTATTTCAATTTATGTGAGTTTTGAAAGCAGAGTAATGTAAGAAATAGTGTGTGTTGAGTTTTGAAACGTAATTTATTTGTAGTAGTGTAATAGAATTATTTTGTCATTTTGAGATTTTGATTTGAATAGTAATTAGTATATAGTTTGTGGCTGAATCAAGTTGACACGGATCAAATGATTGAGAGATAACAATGAAATGGAAGACAGTTTGGAAATTTGTTTTTGTTATTCATATTTTTTTTATATATATATTTTCTTATCTGCCATGAATGTTGTGATCCATTCATCATTTATAAGTTATCTATTCATCAGCTGCCAGTTATTATATATATATAGATAGAGTACATTTGTCTCATTTTCCTCCGTAAATGTGAAAAAACAGGTGGTAGTCCACTCCAAATTTCAAATAAAAATATTTATAAACTTAAATATTATTTTTTTTATTAAAAAAATTTAAATTTTTTTAATTATATTTAATTATTTTAAATTTTAAAAACTCAACTAACACTTAAAATAATCATTTTATTATAAAATTAATTTAATTTAAAAATATAAATTAGATTAATCATGTAATAAAGTGATGTTTTGTCAACCCTTCAAACAATCACTTTATTATAAAATTAATTTAATTTTAAAAATATAAATTATGTTAATAATGTAATAAAGTGATGTTTTGTCATTAAGATGACTTAAATTTTGTGTTTATATAATAATGGTTTGGTGTTTGTCTCATTCTACATCCGACATCTATCTAGATAATTGAAAATTTGATTTAAATTTTCAAATTTTTGTTTTATTTTGCATACACTTAAATAATAATAGAAAATCTGATTAAAAAACTGAAATAGTGGTCCTCCTCTTAACCAAAATATATTAAAAGAAAACTAACTATTTCATTATGCTATTTACTGTTTTGACAATTTAAATGGATTTTCAATTTGAGGTAAGTTAAATTCCAGACCACTCAAAATTTGATGAGTGTTTTGGTTAAAATTTGACAGAAATTGTTTAAATGGTAGTTTTTAGTGATTGAAATTGCATAATCCAAATGCTTAGGAGCAATAGAGGGTCCCAAATCCATTTTTACAATAAAAATTGCAATTTCAACACTAAAAATCTCATTTTCAATAACAAATGATGTTGTCCAATTTCAACCAAACTTCCCAAAAACAAATGTAAATGATGTAGAGTTTAGCCAACTCATTTAAATTTTATGAATCCAATTTTTTATTATTAAAGCATGCCCAAAAAATACTTAAATCATGATTATATGTATAACTTTTTTAAAGTCCAAAGAGTTTTAAGTTAGTTCACAGTACAGCACAGGATGGGGAACTCCTCTACAATTAGCCCGGGGGCGCGAATTTTTAGTTGGCTATTATTTTTTTAGAGGAGGACCACCACCCCCATCGGACTGTACGCTGTTCTGCCCTGCATACTTGCCGAGGGATTGCGACTGCTTTTGTAACGGAGGCGGAGGACGCCGTTGAATTCATATCATTTCTATCTGCCTGCCCCCCCTTTGGGCTTTTGGGATTTAGAGATGTAAGGAAAAATGATGGAAGAAGTAGAAGAATACTAAGAGGAAGATGAGCAAGATCTGGAATTGATAGCAGCCAGCCATGGCGCCCAGTTTCGATTATGTGTCCAATGCTCACATCGAATCCTGCGACGACCAGGAGAATTTCAGGAAAAATGCCCATATCTTGGCCCTGTCTGATGAGAACGATGATGATGAATCAGTGTTCATACTGGTTCAAAGAGAAACCCATTACATGCCTCCAGAGGACTACTTGCAGAGGCTCCGGAATCGAACTCTCGACGTCAATGCTCGTCGAGAGGCCGTCGGCTGGATTCTGAAGGTAGTTCATTTGTTTGTGTTTTTTGATTCTTTGATTTGATTCTATAACAAGAAGTCCTGGAGTCCATCTGAAGTCATCAGATGTGTAGGTACATTCTTTCTACAATTTCGGACCTCCAACGGCCTACCTGTCTGTCAATTACCTGGATCGATTTCTCTCGATGCACAGAATCCCGGTAAGAAACCCAGGGGTCGGGTGGTTTCTTGATTTGGGTTTTGTTTGATCTCTGGATGCCTGTGCTTCTTTTTCTGTCTTGTTGTTGTTGATGAAAAGGGATTTTCAATGTATTGCCGCCATTGCAGCAAGGTGTGAAGGCTTGGATGATGCAGCTCATGGCCGTGGCTTGCCTGTCTCTCGCGGCTAAGATGGAGGAGACCCGGGTTCCATTCCCCACGGACTTGCAGGTAAACGAACTTAGACCCCAAAAGCTCTGAGGTTCTTGCTTGTTATTGAGTGTTTTAATGCCAGAGATCTGATGGCTTTGTTATGGCACAGAGGGAGGACGCCAGATTCATCTTCGATGCTCGCACTATTCAAAGAATGGAGCTTTTGATCTTGAGTACATTGCAATGGGGAATGCGTTCCATCACGCCGTTTTCATTCATTGATTACTTAGCTTACAGGGCTGTTCATGGCCTTGGCCGTGATGCCCCTCCAAAAGCTTTGATGTCTAGAGCCATGGAACTCATTCTCAGTACCACAAAGGGTAATCTTTGAATATTTTTCAGTATCCTCACATTGTCATGGGGTTATTTTAGCAATTGAACCAAATGCCCATTTGATTTGAAAATGTTTAAATGCTGAGATTCATGGCTGCAGAAGTAGATTTCTTGGAGTACAGGCCATCAGCAATAGCTGCAGCAGCCCTGTTATGTGCAGCTGAAGAAGTGGTGCCTCTTCAAGCAGTCCACTACAAAAGGGCTTTATCCTCCTCCATTACTGATGTTGATAAAGTAAGCAATTAGTAGAGTGGAGGATTTACCAGTTGGGTATTGTTAAATTACAAGCTTCAAGTGAACATTTCATTGATCATCAGGAAGAATAGCAATAAGAAAGAGAACAATGCTGATGAGTCTGATTTAGCAGTTGGGTATTGTTAGATTAACATTTCATTGATCATTAGGAAGAATAGCAATAAGAAAGAGAACAATGTTGATGAGTTTGTGTTCAAGAACATTTTTTTTGAATTTTTGTACACTGATATCTATTGGGTTAATGATTGTTTGCAGGACAAAATGTTTGGATGTTACAATCTGTTTCAAGAGATCATCATAGAAGAAGTTTGTTACTGGACTCCAATGTCCTTCATATCCACTGATAAAACTCCAGTGGGAGTGCTGGATGCAGCAGCCTGTTTAAGCGCTACACCCACTTCAAGCTACAGTGTGAAGCCATATGCATCCGTTGCAGCAGCCAAGAGGAGGAAATTGAATGAAATCTGCAGTGCATTGTTGGTATCTAAAGCCCATCCCTGCTGACAGATTAAGAAGCCCCCAACTTTGGTTGTTGAGAATGGGGAGTGGGGTTTGGTAGGGTTTTAGAGGAGAAGATGCAGAACACTTTATAGATATATATAATTGACTGTTATTGGGGTATAAAGTACCAGCCCTGCGAATTACTGCCCCTTCCTCGCCCATTTGATCAAGTGGTTTATCCCAGATTGGATTTTGTCTTTATAATTCAGGTTGAATAATGGATGATGATGACAGAAGGTCTGTAATATCGCTGAAGAATCTCATACAAGTGAAAAAGCCATCCTTCATATATATCTTTTTATAAACCTTTTATCTTCTTCTTTGTGTCCTGCATCAATCCAATCGAACAACCCCACCTTTCCATATATCTCCTTATAGATCTATTTTGCGTGTACATCCATCTAAATTCTCTTATAAAGCAGATGTTTACTCCTAGATGGTTGTTGAAATTTTCATGAATTATCTTAAGCATGGTACTTTAATACAATATTATAAATTTTTATTTTCGAGATGATGTATATTTTGTTAAATGGATTAATATTAAACTTTAATTTTTATAAAAAATAATAATGATTTTATTTGATAAATCATTAAATTTATAAAATTAATAATGATTTTATTTGATAAATCATTAAATTTATAAAATTAATAATTATTTTATTTTATTAATTTAGTGTGCCTAATTTGTTTTTGTTGAAAGAGATTAATTTTTAAGAAATGTATGATATTAATTGAAAAAAAATGTTTATATAATAGTTTTAGAGCTAGATTGAAGATATAAGGATATTTTATGATCATGTTAAAAAGTGATGGCTACATTATCTAATATTAAGATTATATGTATACATATATATAAGGATTGTCTAATTAACTTAAGTAAACGAGTTAGATATGATTTTCTAATTGATTTAAGTAAAAGAGTTAGATGATAATTATGATTTTTTATTTAAGGTAATATTTTTTGTTCACCAATAAAGGAAGAGTGAAATATACTATGGATAATATGATAATTTGAGAAGTATAAATGAATAGATGAAATGAGGTTTTCCCTTCCCTGGGAATAAAAATTGTCTAGCCTTGGCATAACTTTGGGATTGAAATACATGTTGGTAATTTATGGGGGTTTTGATGTTCAAGGTGATCCATGTCCATGTGTATCCACTAAAAGTAGCCATCTACAAAACATTTTTTTTATGGAGTATGCATTATCAAATTGACAACTTCTACTAGCCAACACCAGTCTTATGCTACCTTCAAAGTGACATTTTCTTACTTTGTTTTTTCATCTCAAGTAGATAGTGACACATTATTCATCATCCTTTAGTGTGTTAGAAATGATAATGAATGACAAAGTTAGAAGTACAAATTTGGCTAGACTAGCGGGGACACTTAGATTGTATAGGAACACTCTTTTTTTTTCTTCTAATTTGTTGTTTGAGAAAAGTTTTGTCCTAAATACCATTTTCTTTTGTTGCTAGAGCAGAGTAACCATTCTTCCATATCAATTTCTTATCTAAAAACGGTAGGGCCATAGCTTGTTTGTTTCACCATCATGGGTTCTTGCAAGCATTATTTAGGGCTAAGACAAAGAAACATGAAATCCACTGTAAAATTGTGTTATGTTTGTCTTGTTATGCAATGTGCAAACACAACTGCTCAACTTAACAACCCATCACTTAGACCTCTCATTCTTATGTACCCAGGTTTTATTCAGAGTTCACACACACAGTTGACACTTATGAAAATGCAATATCTCACTCTTATTCGATTATACAATCCATTGAACATGTGCACATGATGATTAAATAACTTATTCAATAAATGCTTTCATCCAAAAGATGGTGAAGGGAATGCACTTACTCCAAGACAAGACATTTTAACCATAATATATCCAACCTGAAATACAAGCTGCCAACATTTTGAACCATCTAATTGTTACCATTAAGCAACATCTAATGAAGAAATTAAGATGTAGAGACCATTCCATCAAGAGAGTGCTCCTAGTAACATAAATCCGCTTAGCAACATAGAGAAAATGCTCAACACGTGATGCATATGGCCCATGGGAGAGGTAATACACCCAACAATTAGAGATATGCTCAACAAGGGGCGCATACTACCCATGGGAGTGGTAATAAGACCAACAAGACGGTAGTACACTAATCCATGAAGGAAAACACCCAACAAAGAGATTAAGAACACCCAACCATAAAGGAAAATTCACCTAGCAAGAAACTAAGATGCTCAATAGTCAACAAGCCTTAAAAAAAAGAATTTGGAAACTACCTAAAGAAATGCAATAGCTTTATATGGTAGCCATTGATTTTCCAATCTCAGGAAAGGATGAACTATGAGGAAAAGAGAATTGTTGGGGTTCTCATTTGCTAAGGAAATATGTCATAACTGAGTAAATCCAACAAGCTACAATAAAGAATGAAACCTCCTCTATCTAAATAACCAAGAATCCATTAAAACACAAAGTGGCTTCCATTAAAATGTGGATGCAGACTAACACAACAAATAAACAACACATAGAGTAAATTCATCATACATGGAGACATTAGTTATCCTAGAAACCCAAATGGGAAAATAAACATTCAATTGTCTTCAACTTGGCTCTTTATTTCTTAACAATATGCAGGTTTCAGTACCCTTTGGCTCTCTGGTTCATCTTCATTCATTACATGGGAATTTGTACAACATTTATCCCCACCCTTAGCCAAATAACCCATCTTCCCTTGTTGGGAAAGAGTAAATAGGAGAATGGCTTAGTGGGGGGTACTTGGAAGGTACAACTTCCTGAAGCCGAACGAGCCTCTCTTATTTTTTCCTTTCTAATTTTGCATTTAGTAATAATATCTAATGACTCTTTATTTTTAAAATACATAGTTTTTTTTTCAATACATTTTAAAAAAAACTATTACAAGTCTTCCCATACTAACATTGAAGTATTATAACAATGCAAAGGCAAACATTGCTTGGGATAGTATGGGCCCCTTCATGCCACAAATCTATCTTCTACCTCGTCTATAGCTTGAACCTTGTCTGTGTTGATCGTTGTAGAGACTAAGTGTAAAGCCAATTGTTGTAGTGTAGATCCAATTCAAATCACACCTCCCCATTGGGAGGCTTTTGGTCCCAAAAAGATTCCATGGATAGGTGAGAAAATAGGCTTTCAATTTGGTTCCTCTCATATCATTTAACCTTCCTTGGATTCTATCCCTTGAGGTCAGTGTACCAAATCCATTGTTGTCCTCTAGGTGTTACCTATTCCTTCCACTGCAAATTTATATCTTCCTTTAATTCTTCAATATCATGTGTTGCAAAATCTTCGATAGTAGGGAGAACCTGAAGCCCTCTTCTCCATCCAACATGGGGGGCTCAAATATATTCAAGTACTCCACATTCACTACTAAACTAATCTGCATATAAGTAAAAAGTCTCAAATAGAAGGCATTATCGTTCACTTTCTCAACAATATCAATTGGTCCATATTTAAAGGGCTTGTGTTTCTTCATTGTTCTTGTAGATGCTCCTTGCAAAGGTGAATCCATACCTTATCTCCAACATGAAACTTATGATATTTTCTGTGTTGTTTGTTACGCCCCAGATTGTTTGCAACATGCTTATTGAGATATACCAAAGTGTAAAGGCCTTTTGCCATTGTAAAAGGTCAAGTCTGGGCTTGTTTATGTAAAAGTGTTGGTATAGCTAGGCTCAAGACCCATGGTCTAGTCATGGTGGGTCCTCTTGGTTTTCATCTCAAGGAGTATTGGCTTGGTGGCATTGTTGAATGGCCCTTGATGGGTGGAAGTCCCCCATCAGGTTGGGCCTTTATGCCCTGGGATGGTGTTCGGTGCTTCTTGGGATGGACCGATTAGGATACATGGCTTAAGGGCTCCTAGCCACACTCATGTTTATGATATGTAAAAGGTGATTGCATGTGTAAGGTTTGTCATACCCACTTTAGCTCTCCTCATTTATATCCACTTGGACCTTACCATTTCATGTATTACCCCTCCGCTTGGTTCACATGTGTACACATCATCATGACATCATCTTCTTCAAGAAGCCTTACCTTGCTAAAGGGGAGGACATTGAGGAATCTTCTACATTGTTGGGATTACTTGGGACATGACATCCTCCTCCGACTCATCAATTCATTTGGATGAAGCCATTTGCATCATTTTATCATTATTTTTAGTCTTTTGTGGTTTAGTCCCCAACTTGTGGGTGACAAACCCTAATTTTTAGTTAATTTATCTTTTAGTAAGGTAGACTCTAAAGTTAAAAAATACTAGGAGGCCTCATATAAATAAAGGATCCTAGCACTCATTTGTAAACAAGACAAGGGTTCAAATATGTGTTGGCCCTAGGAAAGTAGATTAAATTTTGTGTCTAAGCTGGGAAGCTCAGTCGAAGTATAAACATGGTTGCGGCTGAACAAGTGTTGAAATGATCAGCTCCGACATTTTGGACAGTTTTTGGGGAAAAGTATTTCTGTTGATAAAGCTTGATGATAAAGTCAATTAGTTAGTTAGAAGGGTTGTACACTTTGGGTATTGGGTGCTAGATGTAAATGCGGCCAGTAGATCCTATAAAATTGTAAAGGTTGGGAATTTTGGGGTTTCGAAGAAAAATAGGTTTTGGTGAGAGAAAGAGTTTGAAATGTCATCATATTGTTGTGCATTGTATGAAAAATATGAATAAGAGCCCATAATATATTGTCGATTCGCAAGTTGTGTGTGCAGAATGAATGTAATGGGGATTGTCAATAAATGTTTGCAAGTTGTGTGCACAGACCAAAGCGTTTGAGATACGACTCTTGCTAATTAACGAGCACTTTTGCGGTTTTTACCATATGGGTTTCCGCATTAAACTTTCCGTGTCAAATGGTGCAAGATCACTATGTGTAATGTTTTGTTTTGTGTATTGCTGCAACTTATGACAGTATGTTAACTTTTGAATAAGTAATTGAATCGACAAGGCTTTAATGGATTTTATGAATATTTTTTTAGTTTGTGCATGGGTTGTAATACTATGTTGTGGTAGTTATGTGTTGATGACTTGTTTGTCAATGTTTAGCACGAGGAGATTCCTTCTACCATTGCAGAAAGTTGATTCCTGCAACACCTATAGGTATCTTGGGTGAGACTTCACTTTCGTCGCAGGTGTTACCAGTGGGGTTAAGCCCTCTTGGGCTGGTACCTTTGGCTTTTGTTGGTCGAATCAGATGTTGAACCCGGGACAATTGAAGACAAGCCAACAAATGTTTATGTTTCCAGGATCGTAATCATTGTAAATGGGGCATGTTTTGGCACCCAAGGAATCTTGAGATTCAAGATTGGATAAAACAAAAGGATCAGGAATTTGCACAAGAAGAAAATAGGGGGTCATGACTGAATCCATGGGAATGGTTACAAAGGTACATTTACTCAGATATCCATCATATTTTCTTTAGTGAATTCCTTATTATATTGTATGAATGGTTGGCAAGATTATCAATTTAGAAGAATGTTTTTCAGGGAGATGAACCTAGGGGTTGGAGGTCTCAACTGATTCGACGACTAGAGAGTGTTAATAATACCATCTCTAGGGATGTTGATTTCTGGGTCAACAACATTCTAGAAGGGTATATTACTAAGATTGATGTGTATACTATTAAGTCATATAGCAGTGCTGAGAGAGAATTTTTTTGAGGTCCTAGAGGCAGATACTTGAGGTCCTTAAGACTGTAGATTAAAATGTTGGTATGTGAAAAAGGAATTCTATGGATGGAGTCTGATGAGTAAATCATTGTGCGCGAAGAACATAGGTAGTGCTAGGAAGAAGGTCTGGAAAAGATGGGAAGAGTGAGTTGAAATGTTCCAAGATGATAGTGAGACTGATGAAGAGGGTGGCCACCTAAGGAGTGGGATAATATTTTGATCGAATAAGAGGAGAAGGATTGCGACAAGGAGAGAGAGTTGTAGTGCGACTGAAAGAGGGGACTACGAACTGGTGCCACAACTCGACGATGAGTCTTGTGATGAGGACAAGGAGTATCGGCTTATTTCTGAAGACGAGTAAGAGGTTCCATATCTGTACTAGACCCAAGACTACAACATACATATGAATCTATGTACATCTCCGATGTCAGAGGTAAGACCTAAAAGTTAATTGAAGTGTTTCTTGTTGAATCAAAGTAATAGCAATAGTCAAGATAGTGGTAAAAAAAATCCTACTAGTGGTCCATCTAATTCGGGTTCATTAATATACCAAAGGCATAAAATGGATGAGGATGACATGAAGTTGCCTATATTTAACTGAAATGGGTTAGAAGACCCTGAGCAACACTGGTTTTTGTGTGAAGCCATCTGGACTGTGCGACAAGTCCAATATGAGGTGGTAAAAGGGGCTCAGATGATCACGACCTTTCACTTTGGATTGGTATGTGAAGTTCTCTGTGGTTCCTACGGGAACCCCTCAGAAGCCATTAGATCATGTCTAAACTCGGTAAATAGATGAATTTAAGAAACCAAAATCTGAGTCATAGTGTATTACAGAGTTGAAGGAGACTAAGCAGTCATTGGATGAATGTGTCTGGGATTTTGACTAGAGATTCAAGACCCTGATGGATAAGGCAAGTTTTCAAATGTACGATGTTCAACATAAAGAATGGTTTATTGTTGTGCTATTACCCCATATTCATGTTCCTTGATGCAGTAGAAGATAATGTCCCAGATAGAAGTTTTAGATATTGTAATGAAATTAGAAGCGTCACAAGTTGGAGAAATTGGTGCAAGAATGACGCAAAACCAGTCGCAATTGGCTAATATTTTGTTGCAGATCCAGGATATTAAGAAGGGAAAGGAGATTCATGAATATATCTGGTTTACGAGGTGTAAAACATAAGGCTATCATAAGGATTCATGCCTATCCTTCCTATATTACATTGCTTCGGGTGCTCCAAATCCATTAAGTTCACAAGGGATGCCATGGTGTAGAGTCTATCAAACCATCAGACACCGTTTAGAAGAATGTTTGTATTTACAAAGAATATTAAGTGCATCTGCCAATATTTACTATACGTTTTGTCGATTGGTGGGACATGATGAAAAGGACTGCATGGAATACTTGTTTCTACATGAAAATATAGTGGATAACTATTTAATAAAGAATGATGACAAAATGCAAGCTGAGAGATCACATGCGTATTTCCATCAAACCAGAAGGGCGATACCTTTAGAGATCGAGGCAGAGGAGGAGGATTTGGTCAAGGAAGAGGCCAGGTCATATGCTATTATTATCGACAACTGAGACACTATGCCATAGAATGTACAAGTCCTACATCGACGTGTTTATATTGTAAAGCGCTAGATCATACTATCGATGAATGTCCACAACTTATTGCTAAATGGAAAGCCAAGGTCACTGGCTCCCAAATGAAAATGAGAATGTTTAGAAGATATCAGATGAGCCCTGAGACAAACTACCGATTGTTGCCGTGTTAACCAAGGGAGGAACTACGATTGGAGATGATAAAGGAGGTCCATGGAAAAATATGAGAATATGACCTCTAATACAAAAGAAAGTGTCATTCGATGTCCATACATAAAAAGGGTTATTCTTTGATGCATGAAATGATTTTGTGGATAGGAACTGTGCCTCGACATATGTTGTTCTTCCAATATTCGATGAAGGTCCAGCCATCAACATGCAACCAAGTTTTGACCAATCAATTCCAAAGAGAGTCGATAAAACATGTAAGCATTACAAATTTTTTTTTGAAAAGTTGTTTAGCACTGGTTAAAAATGAATATGCTCTAGTAGAGCTATCATCTCCAATAGAATAGCCTGAGAGAGATAATTGATAAGAGAAAAATATCAACCATATTCATAAAATACATAATAATGGTCGAGAACTATACATGAATGCTCAATAGGCGATTATGATATGGATTTTATTATTCTCGACTTGGGGTCAAATGTCGACATTTTGACAAAACAATCATGGGAAAGCACGAGGAATCCCAAGTTAGTATGGTTACCAATTCAGCTGAGATTAACTAACCAGTTGAAGGCTCTGCCCTTCAGTCGATTACCACAGGTTCCTGTCAAGGTGGAAGGGCTCCGAACCTATGCAGACTTTGAGGTAACAGAGATCGTTGAAGATAAGAACCCTTATCCATCATTCCTGGGTATCGACTGGGCCATTGAGAAACATATTGTCATTGATTTTAAAAAGAAAATATCATCATTTGAAGATTCAAAGATGCGGGTAGTTTCTCTAATCGACCCCTTGGAAGGAAAGCGCTATGTCGAACCAATAAGAGGTGAGTACCAGGAAGGGAATTTGGATAATATTTATAATATATCATCTACGATGCTTGATTATATAAATCCTACAACTGATGGTAAATTGAGTTTGGTGGAGTGTTAGTTCATGTTCATCAGATTCAGGGGAAGCATTGGAAAATTGGCAAAATCGGTTGGATGAAGTGTCGATCAAGAAATGCACAAGAATCACAAAATACTTGACATGGGGGGTTGCCGAGGTATGTGATTTGCATACATATGAAGGATTGCCTAATTTGGACACGTTTTTGTCAGAATTTGAAGATAAGGTATTGGAACCACATTGATTGCTAGCTATTGATGTGTCCCTCAAAGCTACACCAACAAGATGGTGAGCAGCCCATAAACAATCCATCTCGGAATGGCCTTAGTGTCAAAGGATGTTAGAAATCCAACTCGGTGAGAATCATGGTGAGAATATTCCTTATGTTGGTAATAAGTATACTAGATTGACGAGTCCCGTGGACCATCTTGATAATTTTTGTGCAACATGGAGATCGGTGCCCAAGCGGGAATGGGTACATTTGTTCATACATAATTTGGACACAATACCAAGAAATTGGTATACATCAGTCGAACTGCAACAAGGAACTGTATATTGAGAGAAATTGACAAATAACTTCAAACACACTTTTAGCTTTCCAGATGAAAGTCCATCGATTGATACTTCCCTACAAGTTATTAAAGCCAAGATTTTTGAGGAAGTTTCTATTCCGGTTCCAAGTCTACCACAATGGAATGTGACAATTAGAAGTCTGACGGAGTGTTGCAATACACACACACACACACACACACATATGTATATATGTGTGTACATACATATATATATATACATATATATATATATATACATATATATATATATACATATATACACATATATACATATATATACATATATATATATATACATATATATACATATATATACATACATATATATATATGTATATATATATATATGTATATATACATATATATGTATACATATATATGTATATATATATGTATGTATATATATATGTATATATATACATATATATGTATACATATATATATATATGTATGTATACATACATATATGTATGTATATATATATATATATATACATATATGTACATATATGTATATACATATATGTACATATATGTATATACATATATGTACATATATGTATAT
>LPNX011146657.1:13265-67042 GCA_001517045.1 Pseudotsuga menziesii
CATGTATATACATGTATATACATATATATATGATTGAAAGCTTTAACAAGTGCTAAACAACTTTTCAAAGCTTTCAATCATTGTCGATCTACCACCACCTTTGTTAGTTAAACAATTGGGGATCATGTTTGGTCATACTCGTTACTATCGAAATTTTTTCAGAGGTTATGCAGAGATTACAACTCCAATGGAGAAGTTGTTGAAAAAGGATGTCAAATTCCAATGGAATGAGGAATGTCAAAAGAGTCTTGATGTGCACAAAGAGAAAGTGGTTTAAGCACCTATTCTGGTATTTCCTGATTGGAGAAAATAATTTCATGTGCATGTCAATGCATCGTCTGTCACATTAGGAGCAATACTTGCACAACCAAGTGAGGGATCTATCAATCACCCCATTATATTTGCTAGTATAAAGTTGTCTACTGCAGAGAGAAATTATACGACAACCAAGCGGGAGGGATTTGCTATGGTATATACACTCCAAAAATTTCAACATTATTTATTGGGTGGTCATTTTAAAATGTATACAAATCGTTCAGCCTTAAAATACCTTGTCACTGAGCCAATGTTGGGGGGAAAGATATGTTGATGGCTTCTTCTCTTCCAAGAGTTTGAATTTGAGATTGTTGTAAAACCAGGCTGGTTGAATGGAGGTCTCGACCATCTTTCAAGGCTAGAAAACGAGGAAGAATCCACCAGTTTACAAGATAATCTTCTCGATGCACAACTATTCGCAACAAAAATGGTTGATGATTATTATGAAGACATCGTGCATTTATTGACTACAGGAAAGGCACCGGAAGGATTTAATACAACGTATAATAAACAATTAGTTGTTAAAGCAACATATTTTTAGCCTATAGATGGACAATTATATAAGACAGGACTAGATGAGATAATACGTCGCTGTGTTTTGGAACATGAGCGACCGATAGTGTTAGCTGAAGCTCTGCCACTATGCAAGAAAATCAACGACACACAAAATTTTACATGCAAGATTATGGTGGCCTACCCTTCATTCAAACGCACTTGACCATTGTCGGAGTTGTGAAATTTGTAACCACACAAGGAAACCATACTGATGGGATGAAATTCCATTGGTACCATAACTAAATTTGCGGGAATTTGATAATTGGGTTGTCGAATTATGGGTCCTATTAATCCACCAGGCCGACGGACAGGTGCTAGATATATAATTATCGCGACAGTTTATTTAACCATATGGGATGAAGCAACACCAGCAAAATATTGTACTGCAGTGATTGCTGCTAGGTTTTTGTTCGAACATGTGGTAACTAGTTTTGGTTGTCCATTGAATCCTAGTCAGTGACTAGGGTACACACTTTGTTAATAGAGTGATTGAGAAACTTACTACAGATTTTTAGATCCAACATAGGAAGAAAACACCATATCATATGTAGGAAAATGGAACTATTGAAGATTTTAATAAGATTTTGGAACACACACTTACCAATATTTGCAACATGAGTTGTGATGATTGGGATCATAAAATACCTGCAGCATTATGGAATTATTGCACGACATGTAAGAAACTTACAGGATAGATTCCCTTTCGATTAGTTTATGGACACGAGGCTGTCATTCCTATGGGATATATTGTACCTAGCTGAATAATAGCTAGAATTTCTAAGATGACATATGTGGGTGCAAGTGAAGAAAGATTGTCTCAATTACTATAGTTAGAGGAAGATTGCTTAATTGTGGGTTACCACCAATGAGTTGAGAATGAATGGTAGAAGGCGTGGCATGATTGACATATTAAGTTCAAGCAATCCGAGTCTAACAATTTTTTTCTTGTTTACGACAATAAGTTTTTAAAACATCTTGGTAAGATTCGAACACATTGGTTGGGAACATATGTTGTTGAATATGTTAGAGATGGGGGTGCAGTTCAGTTGCAAAAGTTAGATAGTACACCCCTCCACAGTTTAGTAAATGGAAGTCAGCTAAAACCTTATTGGGATAGTCATACTTTTCTCGACTGAGTTTGTAAAAACAAAAATGGTGTTGTTGTCTTGTATATAAGTCGTGATTTGTGTATTGAAGTCTTGTATATTTATTGTAGTTTGGGTGTCGCATTCCAAGTTACCTATCTGTCATAATGGGATTTGGTAGCGTCATTTTTTGTCAAAATGTACAATTAATGTGTGGTAATAAATTCTTTTATGGCAAGTGGAGTAGTGGTATTAATGGTTCTTTGTTATAAACGATTGAAAAGATTTATGTGTGCGAAGGGATTAACTTCCATTCTTTTTAGTTTATTAAATATCAATTTAGAATGACTACCCATGTGGTTGGACTAATTTAACGCATGTGTAGATCTATTTGAATACGAAAAGAGATTCAATTGCCTCATTGCGCCAAGCGTGAAGTGTATTGAGCGAGATAGTTGTTTGCAACCAACTATTCTAAGTTTTAAGTTTTCACCATGGAAATCACTGTGTCAATCTCTATGACTGTTCGAGGTTAAACTATAGAAATACCGTCTGTGATACCTATTATCGTGAAGGCACCAAATATTGTGTCGCGGTTGGTCCCTGTGAATACACTAAGAAATAAACACACAGATGGTTGGATAGTTCCTTCAAAGGAAATATTTAAAGCCACCCATGATGTTGAGGATTCCGGGTCTGGTTCGATGACCATACTGCAAAGATATATTCCACCTTAGAAGGATGATGCTCCCCATGTAGTCATTCGAAAGAATGCCCAATATTCACTAGTAAATCCAGCTATTCCAAAGGGAGTTCACGTGACAACGAACATTATGGATAACTCGAAGAAAATGACATTCTTTGATAATGACTTGAGGATGTTCCCTGAACTTCACATGTCAAAATATATGACGTCGATGCAATTGGTGGAATGCGGGCCTATTCAGTTGGTACCCACGGATTAGATAAGTTGGCCATTTTGTCTTTGTTGTACATACCCCATTTTGGTTGAAATGTTGAAGTTAACACATGCGTGAAACACCTATTCGTTTGTTTTCATGATTATAAATTATTGGTAGATCGAATGGTTGAAGTTGCTAATGAAACTTGTGAGAATATTGATAGCTAACATACTGAGATATTTGAGGGAGTCACTGACTTGCTTCAAACTCTTTGTAATTCCATGAAAGAATTTAGAGTCTCATTTAGTACAAGGCCATCACAGTCGCATGGAGTTGTCCCATACTATGATTGTCTCGATGAACTACAAGTGTCTCAACAACATCGTAAGGTCTAGGTGGAGTCCAAAGCACTTGAATAGGGAACAAAAGAGCTCAACAATATGGTACAAGATATTGGTTATGTCGGGTTAGACATGTCTATGCTACCCATGTTTATGCTGTACAACATTCAACATGAAGTAGTCGAAGAAATCAAGGCAGTACAAGAGCATACAATGTGAGAACAATTGAAGAAGATGAAGAACACCATGTTGTCACTACAAATTTAGTTGGAGGATAAAGAAAAGCAAGCACAAAAATGGCAGTAGGATAGGTAGCGATTAGAGAAGTTGTTTCTATTGCATGTCAAGAAGTTCCAAAGGTTGGGGTCGCACCTGAAATGCTCGTTGAAGCTTGTTTATTCAAGTTGGGGGAAGTTACTTGTAATAACCCGAAAATTCGTAAAAATTAAAAAAAATGTAAGTGACATAAAATTTCCAAGTTGCAGCTAAGTAACTGCTAAAGGTTAGCATAAAAATGAAACAGTTTATAAAAGAACATGGGCATGCTTCTTTAAAAGAACCTGTAAACTAGTGGATGTAATCTTAAACACCCGTGTTAGTAATATTAATGAATTAACAGCTTTAATTCTATCCGAGTTAGAAAAAGGACTTGCATTTTGCTGCTGCGAGATATACTGGTGATTAACTTTTGTCAAGTAGGTAAGAATTCTTGTATGAGATCGGGGCTTACTTAGCATTCTACTAACTCAATTGGACTGCTAGTTCCTTACAGGTTTAGCAGGTAAGTGTAAGATCCAGTTGGTGTTATTTAAAATTACGTCGAGAAACTACTTCCCTAGCATGATTAAGATGCTAGTTTTAGAAAAGGTTTAAATATGCTGCTTGTCTTCAAGGAGGTAATGTCAATTATTTTTCCGTTGTTATAAATCCCTAGTTGTACTTATAACTAACACCATAATGAATTTTTATCAAAAACATAAACAAGGGTTTAAATTGCAAGAACAAGTACTTACCAAAGTTCTTCAATCGTCTGAAGATTATTCTCTAAAAATCTAAAGAACACGGTTTTATTTTTCTTGTGTTTACAGTAATGGTTATTTATAAATTTCCATAGAGAGAATAGAGCTCATTGTTTGGGCTTAAGTTCACTTCAAACTGTTTGGTGTTTCTCGCAGCTATTCTCACTTCAACACTTAATAGATGTCCTTCTCTTAAAGCATGATCAAGTTACCTATGTTTTTCAATTATAATTTTAACAATGGGTTGCTAGAATTTTATCAGGAATTCTCCAACATTTTTAGTATTCAGTTTCTCGAACACTCCTTCAACAAAACAGCATAAAGGCTATGTTTTCAGAAGTTCGAGGCTTTTCTTTTTACTATGGTCATTATAATATAACCATCTCATAACTCTTTTACTATTTCTAATATTACACCATCTATTCGACTTGTTTGAATAACATGAAGATCTTCTAGGATATCAAGAGTATCCAAGTTGTAACCTAAGGTAGAATACCTAAATATCAAACCACCATGATGAAATTAAATGATGGCAATCATATGTTGTATAGTTTTGAAATGATTATTGATTTTGATAATGCAAAATGTTTGATGCAACGTTGACTATAGATTCCAACCCACGCTTGAAGAAATATTTGGAAGGACACGTGGATAGGTTACATCCACTCGAGGGTTGACTTAAAACCTTGAAACCCTACTCATTTTCTTTGCATAGTTAGAGTTTCTCCTTTGTTTTGGCCGAGATGAGAGCTCGCGGCCATGGGAGACCTGTAACCTTCTTCGAATTGGGCATTTCACCTCCAACTTCTATGATGTGACTGTTGGGAGAAGTCGTTAATGGTTTTGGTATTTTTAAGTGTTGAATAGTTATAGTGAGAGTGTGTATTGGCTTTTCTTTGTGGCTTGAAGGCTGTGCTTGCCTTTAACCTGCAACTGAACACTCATAGCTTCTGCCTTCGTTTGGTTGAGTCGATTTCCTTGTGTTTCCTTCACAGAGGTGACTTCACGTCTTCTTGCCTTTCGGCATGGTGTCAAATGCAACCTGGTGTGGTCATCTCTCCTCAGCTTCAACTCCAAGTTTCAACAGGTAAAGACTTACCCTTAACTCGGGTTTAAATTTGTTTTCTTATTATGGCTTTTGCAAAATTTAACCAAGCAAAGGATTTACAACGATTCGGTTTGGAACTTGCAGGTTCTTGCTCCCAGTTCCAGCTCTGTAGGTGAAAGCAAGCTCACCCTTCAGTTTTACGTGAGCATACAATTGGTAAGCCCTGGTTTCAACGAGGGTTTCTTCCTGCATACAATTGTGGTTCTTGTGGTTGAAATGGCACGGCCTTGGTTATCTGTTAGCTTAAGTTTCAAAGCTTGTTTGTTATTTGTAAAAGTTTTAGAAACCCTTAGAGGGTACTTTATGCAGGGGTGAAGAAAGCTCTAGTAGCCGTGATGGAAAATTGGTTTTTGTTTTGTGTTTTCTGCCTTACGGCCTGAACAATGTAATTTCTTTCTTTTTAAAACGATAGAGCTCAACTCTAAACTCAATGAGGCTGCCAACCTCTGTCTAGTTTATTTTAGTTTTTATAATAGATTCTGGAAGTGAGACAAGATTGTGAATCAGTTGGGATTTGTAAATGATTTAAGGTTTTTACCTGTCAGTAAAAAAAATGGTTACTGTTTGATTTATATATATATATATATATTTTTGTATAGTTCAGTTTTGTTTACAGGCCTAAGCCTCAACCTTTAGTTCTAAAGGCTATAAGCCATATCTTCTTAATTGATTCTGTTTTTAATAAGTTGTTTATGTAATATTTTAGGTTATTACCCTGTATTTATAAAGATTTCCAGTGCACAATTTATGGGAAAATTTGCTGTATTTAAGAGTAATATTTTACTCTGTTTTTTATTCAAAAGGGTTAATTATTAAGTGTACCCTACAGTTCGGGAATGAATAAATTTTTACAAGGAAAGATTCATAGCTCTGTTTTATTATTTTCTTTTAATAAATTTACAGTTGTTTAATTTTTATAAAGGAAGTTTTTAGGGTAAATTCTGCATAATTTGAGAATAGGTTATGCTTATCTTTTAATGACTTCTGTTGTTCTAATTGGGTTACAGTAGAATCCTTCTATCTTAGAACAGAGACACATAGTGTCTGGAAATCAAATGTTATAAAAAAATGTTTTGAAAATTATCTTTACCTGGTTCCTAGATGATAGCCTATTTACTACACCTATGTTTATTTATTAAACTTGTAAGTTTTGTGTTTTATAAAGAATACTAGTATTATAATAGTTCTATAAGTAATATGATTACTAAATGTTTTTACATACCTATCTTTTAGTTCTTATCTAAAGTAAATACATTTAATGTAGACATTGTTTACTACTTGTTTATAGAATAACTCATAAGCAAAACTAGTGCAGAATGTAGTGACATTTTTCATTCAAGTGAAAAGAATCATCATATTTAGCTAAACACCCAGTTGTACTAGAGTACTGCCTGAGCTAGGCATGGAAAAATACATTATGGAATTTTAATTCTATCTGGAGTCTCATTTTGCATATTTATTACTATTTCTAACATAATCTACAAATTACCAAGTCTAACATTACACAGTTACTCCTTTCTTCATAAACCCTAATTAAATACTAACATGTATGTATTTAAAAACTAGTAAACATTTTACCGAAGACGATAAATAAATATAATAACATAAAGATAAATAGAACCTGTCAATAATAAGATGACAACAACTTAAGGAGGTTGTTCCTCCCAACCAATCTCCTGGAGAACGCTCAAACAACGCTTCCTCAGGACCCCCGAGCTTGTTCCTAGTCCTCTTGGTAGAGTACTGGGTGGAGAATATAACCTTAAGACCTTTTGTCACCTGACTGGTCCAATTAGCTCAGTAATTGAAATCTGCTCATAGCAGTAAGAACTTCAACCTAATAGCTGCAATAAGTTCAGTCTCAGCAGTTAACCCCTAAAACTCACTTCAGTAATCCCCTCCATTGAATTTCTCTTGAGTAAATTCATTCACCCTGAATGATCACCTCCTAGAATGAGCAGCCTCAGCTATCTTCAATGGGAAATTTTATAGAGATGCCTAGGTCTTCTGGGTCAATTTTCATTTAATGAGCCACCTGCTCCAATTCCACTTTCTTGGGGAATCATGACCACAAATATAGGGATGTTGCCACCTGCAACAGTTGGAAGTAGTTTGAGGATGCTACCACTTGTCATTGTACTCTCCACCCATTCTCCTCCACCAATTGACCAGTAAACACTCTTTTAACAGCTTCCCTAAGCTGTTGTCTCATCATTTATTTATTTATAAATAAAATATTCTGAATTACATCAATTATTCTTGACCCCACTAGGTCATCAATTACAAACTTAGCATAAAATATAACACAATGTTCCTCAAATAACATTAAATTGTTTTTGCAAATTGGGGCATGTGACATTGCTAATGACTTTCGCTAGAAGATTGCAGAGTTAGAATCCAATATTATTCCCAGTACACCTTCCGAAGTACTGGCTAAGTGACAAAAGGTGGTTGAAGAGGATATCCGATAGATTTAGGAGGCTGAGGAACTTTGTGCTAATGGGTATGAGAAGGTGTACTATGCATAGGAGGCCTCTATCAATGATGTGGAGATGCAAGAAATAACAGAGAAACTTCATGCAATGGAGTCAAGTCTGGTCAGTCTACGAAACTCATTGAAAACTTTATCATTGATCGAGAAGATGAGTAAGGTTTCTGAGTTTAAACTATCGTAGTAGCAGATCACCAAACTTCAGACACAACAACAAAGAAGGATTGATCATGTCGTGGAGCTTCAAGGTAAAGTAGAGAAGGTAACTACAACCATTTACTTAGTCCATGTTGAATTTAAGAAAGCTGTAGATACAACTGTGGTGGATGTTTCAGAACATCTTAGTTATGAAATTATTGTGTGAGTTGGTAAGGTCAAGGAGGATGTTCATCGATATACTAAGGACGTACCGAAAATATTTCAAGATTTAAGCTAAACTGAACAAACCAAAGGTTTTCGCCTGAAGTGGCTCCAGATGAGCCACTTGTTAGTGTTCGGGGCCTGTCAGCCATAGGCAAGTTGATTAAGTTTTGTGTCTAAGTTGGGAAGCCCAGTTGAAGTATGAACAAGGTTGCGACAGAGAAAGCGTTGAAACCGTCACATTAGAGAAAGTTTCAACTCAAAATGGGCCTCCTAAGGAAAATTAATAAAATAATAGTTAAAATAATAAAATAATATTTATTAATTTTGGAGGAAGAAAAGAAAAAACTACTTTTTTGTTCGTATTTTCGACATATCTCCATGTGTTTTTACTCAAATTTCGATTGGGAGAGCTCATTGGATGCAAAATTAAATTCTGCATCCAACGAGTACCCACTTGGCAAACTTTTAACGGGCCCTGCTACCTGAAAAACAAGAAATACCTAAAAAAAAGTGATGATGATGTCATCATCATGCTTTTTCAAGTATTTCTTGTTTTTGGGGTAGCAGGGCTCGTCAAAAGTATGCCGAGTGGGTACTTGTTGGATGCAGAATTTAATTCCACATCCAACGAGCTCTCTCGATCGAAATTTGAGTAAAACCACAGGGAGATGTGTCGAAAATACAAACAAAAAAATAGTTTTTTTTTATGATACCTATCCCCAATTTTATATTAAAAAATTGTTTAAGAGGTGCTCCCATTTTTAATTTTAAATCATTTTTATTGGCTAATACATGATGACATGGAATTTTTATTATTTTTTGAAGGCCCATTTTAAGTTGAAATTTCCAACATGTTGGGTATTTTTCTGGAAAAGTAATTGTGTTGACAAAGTCTGATGGTAAAGTTGGTGAGTTAGTTAGAAAGGTTGTCCACTTTTGGGTAATGGGAGTGAGATGTAAATGCAGCTAGTAGAGCCTCTAAAAATGTAAAGGGTTGGGCTTTTTGGGGGGTTCAAAGAAAAATAGGTTTTAGTGAGAGAAAGAGTTTGTAATGTCATCGGACTATTGTACATTGTATGAAAAAGATGAATAAGAGTTGAAAATATATCATCTATCTAAAAAATGTGCGCACAACCTGATGTGATGGGGATTATGGAGAAATTTTCGTAGGATGTGCATGCAGACCAAAGCATTCGAGATATGACTCTTTCTAATTAACGAGCACTTTTGTGGCTTTTCTTGTATGGGTTTCCACGTTAAATTTTCTGTGTCGAATGGTGCATGAAAATTGTCTGTAATGTTTTGTTTTGTGTATTGTTGTAACTTATGATAGTATGTTAACTTATGAATAAGTAATTGAATCGAAAAGGATTTAATGGATTTTATGAATATGTTTTGAGTTTGTGCATGGGTTGTAATACTTTGTTGTGGCAGTTATGTGTTGATGAGATTTTTGTCGATGTTTAACATGAGGATATACCCTTTACCACTGTGGAAATATGATTCCTGTAGCTCCTATAGGTATTTTGGGTGAGACTTCACTTGCGTCACAGGTGTTACCGATGTGGTTAAGCCCTATCGGGCTTCTTCCTTTGGTTTTTGTTAGTTAGATAGGATGTTGAACCTGGGATAGTCGAAGACAAGCCACCAATGTGTACTTATTTATTTTTATCTTGGTATATTGGAGCATTTGAGTGAGGCAAACCTCTCTTTTTGACAAGTTTCTCTTGTGATGAATGATGAAATTTAGGGTTTTCTATCTTGCAAGATTGATCCAAAGAATAGTTTTAATAACCCGTGTCTAAGGAGGAACTAAGAACTCTTTCAGTTTCTCTTTCATTAGTTGATGTTGGTAAGATCTCTCCATTTTCTTGTTTGATATCTCTTTTGCACCTTTTGCAAGGTAAATTAGGGTTTTATTCACATCTTGATAGTCTTTCTTGAGGATACCTTCCACTTGAAGGAGATATCCATTGTGAGGTTTGGGATTCATTGTCTTCCCTAATTAGGGTTTGGCTACTTCTACCTAGTATTGGGGTACTAGCATTTGTCCTAGTTGGTAAATCTTGAATACCCAAATTGACTAGTGATGTTAACCTTGATCTTTAATTGTTCTAGGGTTGATGACTAAGGTCATAACCCCATCTTTTCATATTTTCTTATAAAATTCTCTTGTATATTTATTATAAAAATCCCAAAAATATGATATTGGAAAAACCCTAAAAATTATAAATCTTCATTTCTCAAAAAATATTTGCAATTTGGAATTTATGTTATGGCAGAAAAGTGTGCCCTAGTTGAATTAATCATGAATCCTTGAGGGTGTTTTGATCATGTGGTGGATTTGTGAATTTTATCGCGATTTGTGCATGGCGGGGTTTTTGTTTTGCAAATGTATTGTAACATGTACAACATGTATAATAATCATTTTAGCCAGGTTTGAAGGCCTAGAAAGCAAGGTTTTGGGCCTAGATTGATCCCGAGGGAGTTGAAAGTTCATTGGGGAACGTGATAAGTGGGATCACCATCTACTTGGGGATTTTTATAGGGCACGTACTAGATCCTATTTAATTCCCATTCTTCATCCTATTGCATGTTCCCCTCACCTCTATACCACCTAAAGGTATATCTCATACAATTAGTTGGTATTGTTTTGATCGGTTTTTATCAACTTTTTGGATCATTATTAACTAATGCAATATTATAACAACAATAATATGTTAAAGCTATGGGTGATTCCATGAATATGGGTAAGTCTTTTTGGCCAAATATGGCGATGAAAAATGGAAATTTTACCCATGTATTTAATAGAATCCCCCGAAACTCATATTTTTCATATGTTTTTCAACATGCGGTTTAAAAATGAAATGTATATAACTATGTTGGATTTCCAATGATATTTTTCTTAAAATATACCAATGTCATTTAATGTGTGAAATTTTCATTTAATGAAACATGTGTCCTTAAAAATTTGAAGAGTAATTAACAAGTGGCTTGTGTGTGTGCAAAATAATTTAATATTAAATTGATAATTAAAAAACTTAAATATGTGAACATGATCTAGACATAATTCACTAGTGCATACATATTTTTATTTTAATTTTTGTTGAAAAATTATATTTATTATTATTTTTTGAAATTGACTAGTGAATATTTCAGTCGCATTTTGCACACATGTGCGTGTCTGTGCCAATTTTTTTTATTGCTTACATAAATTGAAAAACTAAAAATACTCTTTTGAAGAGGACGCATCGATGTAGTGCTTGCATATTTTTTCAAAATTTTTGTATGTGTATTTTGAATGTTGTTGATTTATCTTTGAGCTCATTTGAACTTGCTGACATGGTTTTTTAGGGTAATCTTTCATAGAAATTTTAAAAAGAATGATATACAAAGATTAAATTTCATAAATTATATGTCCATGGATAAAGGATTTGTTGACAAATCCAAGGGTATCAAGTCAACCCATTAATGTGCATTTAATGACATAGTTTAAGCCCTTGAAAGATGGATAAATATCCCTTTCTACAAAGAAAAGGGCCATTGACCTATTTTTAAGGCCCTCGATCGAGTTATTAGCTCGAATAACTCAACCGAGCTTTTGAAATTACCTCGATCAAGGGCTTGAAGAGACCTCAACTGAGGGTTATGTGCAACCCTCGTTCGATCAAGGTCTAGGTTAAACCCTCAATCAAGCTATTTTTAAGCCCTCGATCAAGGTATTTCTATGCCCTTGATCAAGGTATTCATAATTCCTTGATTAAGGGCTTAAAATTACCTTGATCGATGGTTTTCTACACATATTTTTGGCACCCCTCTTTCCAAAAACCATGAAGCACGTTCATGGAATCATTCTTATATTTATTGGTATCCGTAATTAATTGTTATAAACCCTACCTCTCATTTAGTATTATTATCGCATTCATACTTTGCCTCCATAAGGCACTGATCTTGCTGAGAGGTTTCTTGGGAAAGGTGTTTGTGTATTGTTTAAGAAATTGTAGATATCATTCACTAAAATATAAGGAATCCCCCTTGTTCTTAGGAGTTGACCTAAAGTTTTAAGGAGCTAGTCTATGCTAACATTGGGCACTAGCTCCTACCGTGCTTACCACTCGTCACATTGTGATCCATGGCCTTGGTTGTGGGTGCAATTTTGAGACTTTGTTTCCAATAGTTGTGTTACCATTGATGTAAGTGTGTCTATGCTATGATCTAGCCAATCCAACTTGAACATGGGGTCACCTTGTTCATGAGGACCCCCTGTCATTTTTAGTCTCTTGTTTCTTTGAAGGAATAGCGACAATTCTTGTCAACTTCTATTGTAGTCAATGTATGTGTTTACCATATAGACCTCACCAAGTCTATTCTAACTTGGGTTATGATACGATATGATCTGTAAATGGTAGGCTCATATCCTGTCCATTTCGCCAACACAAGTTCCTACAAACATTTGTTAGGAGTGTGAGACAAAGTAACATAAAATCCTTTTAAACTTGTGCTATTGATGTCTTGTTATGGAATGTGTGAACACATCCACTCAACTTAATAACCCAGTAGTCATACCTCTCATGGATATGTACGCACATCTCATTTATATCTCTCTCACACACTTGGTACTTATGAAAATACAATATCTCACTCTCATTCCTTCAATGCCCATCCACTTAAGCAATAATATTAAATAGTCCATTAAACATGTGTAGTTGCTTATTAAATAAATTATATAATGAATGGATTTAATCCAAAAACATGGTGAAGGGAACATGCTTACTCCAAGATAAGGCATTTTAACCTTAATACGTCCAACACATAAACACAAGTTTCCAACATTCCGAACTATCTAACGTTTTCTCTGCATTAAGCAAAGTCTAGTCAAGCAATTAGAATAGAGAGATCATTTAACCAACTAATAGAGTGTGCCTAGTAAGAGAAATTCATTCAACAATACAAATAAAATGGCCAATAAGTGATGTGTATTACCTAAGGGAGAGGTAATATACATAATAGTTAAAGATACATGTAGCAAGTGTTGGTGTACAACCCATAAGTGTGGTAATACACCCCATAATATGTAGTACATCGAGCCAAGAGGGAAAACACATAGCGAAGAGAGTAAAAATACCAAACCATAATGGAAAATTCACCCATTAAGAAATTAAGCTTCCCAATAGTCTACAAGCCTTAAATAAAACCAAATTATAAACTCCCCACTGAAATGCAACAACCCTGTGATGACAAACATTGACTTCCCAATCTCGAGAATGGATGGATGGTGAGGAAAAGAGAGTTGTCGAGGTTCTCATTTGGTAATAAAATAATTGAGTAAATCTAACTAGCTAAACTAAATAATGCATCCTCCTCTATCTAAATTAAGCTAACCATTAAAACATAGAGTGGATTCCATTAAAATGATTAAGCAAATGAACACAATACATCAACAACAAACATAGTAAATTCATGACACATGGAGACATTATTTACCCTTCAAACACAAATGAGAAAACCACCATTCAAATGGCTTTGGCTCAACTCTTTATTTCTCAACAATATGCACGTTATATTGCCCTATGACTCTCTATTTCAACTCCTTTCTTTATAGGGTAACTTGTGCAACACTTAGACCCACTCTCAACCAAAGAACCCCTCTTCCCCCCTCTTCCCTTGTGGGGAAAGAGTAAAAAGGAAAATGACTTATTTTTGGGGTACAAGGTATATGGAAGGCCAGGTGTCCCCAACTCTTTAGCTTCCCCATGTCCAATGAGATTCTCTTCTTTTCTCCTTTCTCCTTTTGCATTTAAGTAATGATATCTTATATTTTTCTATTTTTATTTTTTAAAATACACATTTTTTTCTTCTAATCCTTTAATTTTTTTAACTATTACATTTCCTATACTAACATTGGAGTACATTAATGTAGGCCTCAACACCACTCGAGATTACATGTTTCCCTTCACGCCATCAAATTTGTATCCTACCTCACCCATAGCCTCCAACCTTGCCTATACTAATCATTGTAGAGCCTGAGCCCACTTGTTATAGTGTGAATCCAATTTACATCAAACTCAACAAAAAAAAATGATTTATAGGTTATAATCTTCCCAAAATACCAATATTTATATTAGCATGAATAATGACTTTTATAGACCCATATTAACTATTCGATTTCATTGAAATAAGTTGCAAAACAATTTTAAAGGTTATAATCTTCTTATTGCATAGTTGTTGTATATCAAATTTTGTCCCAATCCAGCCTAGTGGAATTCATATTTGAAATTTGTCAAGCATGCGATAATATCTTTATTTATTTAATGGTAAGTGTACATATATATATTTAAAAATAAGTCTTATATAACTCAATATGAATTCTAGCGCTTCCCCATTCATGAGACTCTTGGGCTTCCAATGCTATTGGATTTTCAATGTATTAGTATCAAATTGAACATTTTTAAATTATGAATTGAATTGATTATTATTTCTCATATTGTTATGTATTTATTCTTATATTTTATTTATTTATGTTGTAAATCTAATATGGTATTAAATTCACATTGACAAAGAGCCAAGGATAAATAAGGTGAAGGCATATGGGCATCACCGATTAATGGTAGATAGAAGGATTGTTCACATGAAAGTTGGACATAAGAGGAAAAGTCAACCCAAAATAATGATAAGTTTTTGGTTAGCTTGAAAATAAGTAATTGTTTTTTAATGTGGGATTAATAATAATGTTGTTCCTAAAGTCTCACTTAAGAGATTGGGTAGTATGTGTATGGGAAAGTCTCTTCAATATGGATGGACAAGAAGTTCTTGAGATAGATCAATTGTTTGGGTTTCCTCTGATAAAAAGGTGGAGGAACTAACAACACTCTAAGGAATCAATGTGTTACTCAAACATGACATTTTCCATGTTACTATAGTAAGAATTTTGACCTTCACCATTTAGTTGAAACAAAAACTTTAAAAGAAGAAAGGGTGGCAAGTACCATGAGAGTGTTTTAGGAAAGTTGATCTCTTTCCTACATGTTAGCCTAGAGCTCAAAAAACATGTACTCAAGTCTATCTCTTTCCTACATGTTAGGTGATAACTCAAAAAATATGTAGGAAAGTTCGCCTCTTTCCTACATGTTAGGTGACATATCAACAAAGATGTAGGCTACATGGATAATGAAGGGGCTAGATTTCTTGAGCTAATAATTTCTTTGAATGCTAGAAGGGGGCTACAAGCATATTCTCTCCCCTTACCATAATCATGGTTTCAATACACTGCCTCTCCCCAAGTAGGGCACACTAGTTAGCATTGAAGGGGATGTGCCTTCCCTTGACACTTCTCACATCACCTCCATGCAAATGAATAACACATTAAGTACCCAAGGATGCTTCCCTAATCCCATATCACCTCTATTAAGAGACACGTTATTACCTCCCACATTTGTTTGGTTGATCCTCTTGTGTGCGATTAGTTGAATCCTGGCAGATGGTTAATGCTTATCATGTTGGGTTTGGGAATTGGAGATGGAAATGGAGTTTATAGATGGGCTAGAGTGGTTGTCCCTCACTCTCATTCAATCCCAGAGAGAATTCTAATTATTTGAAGATTTATAATAGAGAAGAGGGAACTTTATGTGTTGTTTCATTTTGAGGAGGCTAATACAGGAGACAACATGTCCCACTATTGTTGTTGTTATGTGCAAGGTGAAATGAAAGATTTAAGGAAGTTTGTGCACCAAGGTGTTTTGTCCATAATTAAACATACAATATAGAACTAAGTAAACATAAATATGAGCTGACCATAATGTGACCAATATACAAATTTTGGGATAATAACAGTCCTGTAGCAGAGTCATAGTAAGTTTGATGCTTCATTTCTAGAATATATTAGATGTGTAAAGGAATTTTTGGAAGAGGGTGCGTTTTATGGATATTTGAGGAATCTGTGGAAATGTTTATATTAATATGGTTCTCATTGAAATGGATCACATTTGAGGGTGGGAAAATAGTGCATTGTCAAGGAATGTTGAGTTATAACAATGTCAAAGAGGTAAACTATTCAAATTTGTGTGGTGTGTTTGATATATAAACATGATGATTTTATCCTACATCCTGTTGGATGATGATGAAAAGTTAATGGTCAAAGTAATAGTTGGAAATAAAAGTTGAGAGTGATTTGTGGATACAGAGGTTTGGATAGAATGATGCCGAGAAAATAGTTGTTGCTTAAATTAAAAGAAGGGGTTTAACCTAAGGATGCTAAGAAGAATCATGAAGTTGTCATTTGATTAATCTTTTAGTAACTGCTAAGATGTTACCTAACGTCCATAATGGGGATGATGCATTTATAATTTGGAGGTGCTTGAAGAATATGCATGAAATGCCAAAAAAATGTAAGACATTCTTATTAAAAAATATGTTTCTTTTAAGGTGGAAGAATACAATTTTCTTCGGAATAATTTCCAAAATGTCTAATACCATGAACACCCAAGGTTTGGGTATCCAAGGGATCCACTTACTACAATTTTATAATTGCATTTTGAAGAATCTGTAAAATCATAACATGAATTTATTGTTAGCATCCAAACTTTTTCAATGTATCACCATACTTAAGGTATTTAGTTATTGGAAAATAATGCACTGGTGCACATAGTGTTATGATCAAAATCCTAATAAAATAAAGGACAAGCAACTATAAAATCATGCAACTTACCTCAAATACCCTTCTTTCAATGCAATTCTTAAGTTCCCTCCCTATGAATAAAAAATCCACTTTAAATATGTAAATGAATTAATGGGAAAAGCACAATGTCTATGATTTGATAAACAAGAGGATGTTCAAACCTCAAATCCAACTTAGAAGTAAGATATGTTTAACTTACTATCCTCGAGGAGCATTACTTGTATACTGCATGGTTCTATGCCCAAATATGATGTGAACCCTCAACTAAATATTTTCTTAGGCATTCAACTTACATAATTCACAAGATAAAGGAGCATGCCATATTTGATTGGGGAGAGATTATTAGCGTAGAAATGAAGATTCAATTAAGGAATTACATACACAATGGGAACTCATATGCATTTTCTTATGCTATTTATGCCCCACTGTATTAGACTTAATATACAAGTTTCCCAAGAATGACAACTAGTTTAGTTCTAGCACTTGATAATTTAAGAGAAAATGTATCACAAGAGTTTTGAAAGGTCAAAGATGCATTTTAGGGGTTATATTCATGTTGAATAATAAGTTACATGACAGACCTTACGAATAATAGGGATCATGGATTCCATGGAAGACCCATTTTACTTCCTAAGGTTTCTAGACATAATTTTCTCATTTAATTCTATTTACATACAATATTTTGGTGCAAATATTTCTTTGAAAACATGAAAAATAAATTTTCCCATTTTCCCTTAAAACTAGGAAGGAAAAGTGTCACAAATTTACCCCAAAGGTTGAAGGGTGTTACAAATTTGGATGGCATTGCAAATTTGGATAACATGAAACTAGGTTGTGTCAAAGTCTTTACCTTTTTATGACATTGGAAAGCTTTTTGAAAAACACATTGTAGGGGGAGGATGCAGGTTCACTTGCAATAAATATTTAAGTTGGTTGAACATTTCAATAAATATCATTTCTTGCGGGAATGGAAAATTTTCCACTTTTTCTCTAATTCCCACTAGCCTAAGGTGTTTTTTTACCATTTTGTTTGACAACTCAACATGGACATTGCTTAAGCATCCCAACTTGCTTGGTTGGCTAAATTGTATGATCCTCAAGAGATCCTTAGTCAATTCCTTGGACTATGTTGATATAAGCCCCTTTTAATTTAATACTTTGTATGGATTTCTCCTTGAACTAATAGAAGGAAATGATTACTTCTTCAAGGTAATTTTGTGGAGTAATTAGAATCTCCATCATGATTCATGGATTTGAAAAAATGTGAAATTTCACTCATGGTGTTCATTACTTCTACTTGCACAGTTTGGTCATTTGATTATTTGAAAGCCAATATATGTGCATGAAATCTATGGCCTTGAATTGGTTGGAAGCTTGTAAATGGGAAGGGATTAATACATAATGTACTTACCAATTGGTACACTGCATGGGATAGGTTTGTAATTAGTAGACCAATTGTTTCTTCATTTGTTGACTAAATTCTATTATTGAAAGTTTGAAGATTTGTGAAGTTATGAGTGCCTTGAAATGCTCATTTACCAACCTTACAAGTATATCTCTTAAAGAGGTAATGTTTCTAGTCAACACAATCTTGCTTTCAGGACTAACACTCTATACTTAGATTTGACCTTTCAAATTAGCAATATCAATATCTTTATCCTTTGATAAGAGACCACCATTAATTTTTGTTATATTTCAAATGGATAACTTTGTGAAATGAACACTTGATGCCACAAGAGTGAGTGGATGCACACTATCCACGTTGGAAATAAATTCTTTTATTCTTTGTATTTCCATTTTCATTTTCTCACCTTGTTTTCTCTTATAAGATAACTGTTTGAAATATGTACTTTGAAAGTTGCAAGCAAAAGAGTCAAATTGATATTCTACACCTTTAATTTGTATATTGTTTAATTGTTCAATGAATTTGGGTGTTAGTTCAATTGTTCGACTAATTGACTCTATTATGGTTTCCTCATCTTGCGTCCCATCATTACTACTTCTATTGGTATTCAATGGATTGTTGAAATGAAATCGACATTCATAAGGAATTACTTGGTCATCTTAGGATATGTTTACCTTTGATTTAGGGAAGAAGGATTCTTCAAGCACAATTTCTTCACGTGTTTCTATTTACCACACACTTCCTAACTCATAATAATATACGTGTACATCCCTTCTTGAAGTTCCTTTAATAGTTCCTAGAGTAGTCTTTGCCTCACATTTAAGGGTGTTGACTAACCTCTTGAAGGTTGTAATTTGGTTAAATGAGGATCTAGGGTCCTTTGGGACAAGTCTTCTTTGTGTATCCACCTCCATAGAATTATTGTTCCTCATATATAATTCCTTTTGTTGGTGACAAAGCCTCCAAATCAAATATTTAGATAATAATACATTTTTGACCTCATATAAGGGGTTATGAACCTTGATCGGATCCAATTGAAAATAACATGGATGGAGGTCTAAGGAAATTTTTCACCTTAGGCTACATGCACTACTGAATAAACTTCAATAGTGAAGGGCCATTTAGGCCAATGCTCCTCTTTACTCCTTTTAAGAGTCCCAGATGCTCCATCCATGGTGGTTTGGAAAGTAGTCTCCTTAATCAATGATCTAATTGGCACATACTTTGAAAATGTGTGGGGAGATATAGATGCAATGAAATTATTTATTTAACAAGTTTCATATTGCACATACCAATCCCTAATAAACTCATTTCCATAATGGAATTAGTAGTGAACTATTGGCATTCTTCATAGTGAGTACTTTCAAGAATAGGGGCTTGTTTGATAAACATAGTATTTCCACACAAGTAAAACACATTAAGCAAATACTCACACAAATAGATCAAATATTGGTACACCAATGTATCATGTGGTCAAAAACCTTAAAGAGGGGAACATTCCAGGGCCTAATCAATCCATCCTTTGAGGCAATATATTAATGCAAAAGGAAAATAATTAACATGGGAGTTTCTTACAATTGATCATCAACAAATGAACCTCCATTCTCTTTAAATAGAGATTATTGACTAATAATTTGTTAAGACACAAATCAACTTAGGCATTAATATCAAGGAAAAGATGGATTGCCTAATCATTTTATGTCTATAACCTATCTTAACAATTGGATTAAATAACTACAAATGCATACTAAAGAAACATAATTTACCTAAAGCCACAATATACCATGTTGATCTCAACTAACTCCTAAGCATATAAATATCCTAACAAGCCTAACACATACGTACAAATATTGGAATACTACAGTCTACTACTGATACCTATTCTTCCACAAAGCTTGGCGATATACATGCATAGGGTCAAACTAGGGCCCCACAACACTTTGTAGCCTAAAAATCCATGATGTGCAAATGCAATCCATAAGGTATGAGGCAATGGAAAAACACGCCACTTCGTCTTTCCTAGGTGACTTGGCTTTTTTCAAGATGCGAATGAGGTTGCTTGAGATTAGGTCTACCCAATTAACATGGTCATGTGCTCCAAGACTCTATACATTATTGGAGCCCATATTATCGACAAATGTTGATTATCTAATTTGGATTATTGACAATGTAAGGTATCATATTTCCTCCATTAGGTTCTTGACTAAGCTTGCATTTTACTGTGTCTCTTTTGAAAATCTTGCATGGAATACACCACTGGACAATGATATCATGTACATCGTTATATTATGCAAGCCTTTCCATCCATGCAGTGCTCAAATGAATTACTAAAGTTGAAATTTTATAAATCTTATGGATGTTTACAACATTGAAGGGACTAATAATATCACATACTTGAGACTTTAAAGCATGTAAAGGGACATTGTCATTCCGAATAAGATTCTAGATGACATTAACACATGTAAAAAACTCCTCCATGGTCGTTGCTTGATGAACATGAGATCTATTGATCATATAGTCCTTTCATAATTCATTTATGTCCATATCAATATTTTAATTAAGTTTTATTTCATTATCATTGTGGGTGGGGAAACTTCATCTTTCTTTCTTTTATATAAAATAAATATAATGAATTTGAACAAATATCTAGGGATAATCTTGTGTTTGTGAACCATTCATATGGGTTTGATTATCTGGGATTACTTGCTAAGACTTTGCAAATGGGGTAACAAGCTATCTTGTGTTTGTGAACCATTCATATGGGTTTGATTATCTGGGATTACTTGCTAAGACTTTGCAAATGGGGTAACAAGCTAAGTGGGATTGGTTGTGGGGAAAACTCTGTAATTAAGTGTGCTTGATCTAGAGGAGTCTTCAAATGGGTGACCTCTTAGGAAGTTCTAGTCATTGAAATATAGAACACAAAAACATTATTTGATCCTTTTTGTGTATACTCAAGCCTTCATTTGGTTGGACTGCTGAATTATTTTTCAATAGGCCCCAAAAGTAAAAATGTGATCATTGTATGGAGTGTTTCCTTCTATTGGAATGTCCTTTTGATCATATATTATGTGATCTAAATGAATAACTACACCTTAGTTCAATGTAGATAATAGATAAAGTTGTGTATCCACTTACACACTAATTGGTGCATATGTGAATGTTTTTTTATGGTTTATTTTTTGGATAATTTCACCAAAAATGATCATTAATTGGTTTGTGACTAATGAGGACATCCACAATCACAATAAGCACAGTTTGAGATCCCTATATCATTTTCTCGCACTTAGTGTATTTATGAGAGTAGGAGGCACCTATTATTTTAATTCAAATGAGGAACAACTGGAGTCTTACTTCCTTATTTTTGTGGTAGATAGGATGGTGCTTACTTCAAACTTGTGGACTAATATAGGACTTGTCAATGAGGCTCTTAAAGTTGTTGAAAAAATTACATACAATCTTTGATATTTACTTCCCAAACTTGCCACATATGTTTTAGTAAGATTTGATAATTACATGGAGATTCCATGAAATTAAGTATTTGTTTCCGCTGTTTGTATTATACCTATTGAAAGAGGTAAAAGTAGACAATTTCCATAGAGACTTGCTTGAAAATTAATAGTCCATAAGTCACACTGATTGACATTAGACCAACAAATAATGAAAAATAACATAGTCTCACTTTACTGCCATATTTAAGTTAAAAATCTGAATGGTTTGCAATTTGAACCTCTATTTTCAAATGATTGCAATAAAAAAAGAAAAAAAAAGGTGCTAGTGTGACCCAGAGGAAATCTAAAGAAGACATATTAAGATTACTCACCAAGTGAAATATATGTTACTCAATATCTTCATCAATAAACATTGCTACTTTATTGTTATTTACCTTTATGACCTAAATACCTTGATGTTTTGTTGATTTTACTTGCACCATGCTTGAATCATGAATGATATTTAATCATTTGAATGAGGTAATTGCACGTTCTGAGAAAAGTTTGAATGGTATGTGATTTAAACCTCCATTCTCATATGATTGATATAGAAATAGAAAAGAAAACGAAATGACATTGCTCACCAAGTGAAATATATGTTACTTAAATCTTTATCATATTACTTTCTTATAATTCATTATGTTAATCAATGAACATTACTGCTTTATTATTGTTTACTTTTATGACATAAATACGTTGATGTTTTGTTGATTTTACTTACAACACCTTTTGATTATTTGATTGTGAATGATATTTACTAAATTTGAATGGGGTAATTACATGTTAAAATTGGCTATCTATCTTAATTTCAAATTTATCACATGTAATGAATAATTTTTTTCAAATTTTTGACAATACCAAAATATTTACACCTCAAATAATTTGACTTCTCAAAACATTTATATTTACATTTCAAATAATTCCACTCTATGAACAATTATTACTCCTTTGTCCTTTCTTGTCCTTTCTTATATAGGTAGCATTTGATTGGACTCCTCTAAACCATTATTACTCCTTTGTCCTTTCTTATATAAGTAACATGTTTTACCATCAATGTCTTGAGGCAAGTAAACATCTAATTAGTGATGTAAAGGAGTTGTCTATCCAAGGGTTACCTCAATTGGTAAGACGTGCGCACACTCTCGGTACGGGGAGAGGTCACGGGTTCGAGCCTTGAGTCCTTCGGGGTTAGGCCATCTGTGAGGATGGCCGGCGGTTTACCACCTCTACCATCCACATAGTGGGGAAGTATTGCTGGGTTTTCCGTGGAGATTTCCTCTGAAAAAAAAAAAAGGAGTTGTCTAGCCACGGGACTTTTTGGCTTTCAAGCTGATTTTTGGTCGGAATCTGGTGAATTTAATCTACAAAATCTGTAATTTTTCTTGTTTGTTGGGCAATTTTAAGCTCAGAAATGAAATCAGGTGATAGGAAAACCCCCAACACCCACACTCTGTAAGATGTAGCAGTGTTTGTGTTCAACGTGAAGATTCATGACAAAAAACTAGTAAAAACCAGCTGGAAACAGAGGTCAAAAAGTCCCCTCTTTAGACAACTCGATGATTGTAACCTTCTACTCTGACCTTATTTGGATTGCTGATTTCGTCTGTCCAATTGTCCAATGGAAGTAGTATAAGCGCTAACCAAAGCGCTCCCAACGGGCCCCGAAATCCGGCATACCAATTCTTGTCGAAAATGTGATTTGAAGTGTTTAGACGGTAATTTCAGTTATCTAAGTAGTTTTAAAATTGAGAATTTAGTCTAAGACAATAAAGTACAATTACTAAAATTTCAAAATTGTGAAAATACCAATTTATGAAAATAAATTTAACCATATCAAAAATTCAGGAAAAGTTGTCTTTTAGGGTTTAATGAACATAGAGCAAGGTCAAACTCTTGATTTTTATCTTTGCCCGTTGGATGGACAGAAACAACAATTCTAGATAAGAATGAACGTCATTGTCTTACTGTCCGTTGTTAACAAGTTGTTTTTCAACTGGTCTCCTGTCATTCTTTCCGTTTTCCACTGTGTTGGTATATTATAGACAGTGCATAAAGATCTGCAATGCATGTTTCTTGAGACTGCTGTCTGAATGATCAGAAAATAAACATCTACAGAAGCTTCCCGTGTCAATAATAAACCAACAAACCATATGATGTGGCATTCAATTCATTTATAACCCCGTTATCCTGGGTGTCAATGCAAATTCAATCAGTTAACAAGCCACTCACGCGTTTCCAGCACCTTGCAACATTAATGCTGCTGCCAAAGGGCGCAAGGACGACGGATTCAACAGAACCAGGAGCATCACGAAGACTGGGGATTGTCTTTCTCTTTGTTGTATCAACAATCTGTTTGTCCGAGCTTGTGATTGGGACAAGACAAGGGCAATGGATTGCCTTTTCCTTTTGTTAGGTCAACAATCTGATGCAAGAGTTTGAGATTGGGACAAGACCAGAGCAGGGTGTTGCTTCATTTGGAGGCAATCTCACCATCTGTGTTTTTATTTTTTTATTTGTTATATAGAAGAGTAGGTGTGCAGGTGGGATGAGTTCCCAGATGGTCTCAACAGCATTGCATCTGAAGTGACAGTGGCAGTGCCAGCTGGGCAATGACATTGCAGTACTTTCAAGTCAATAATCTTTCTCCTGTATCCATCTCTGGCGTTCTTACAAACTACCAACTTCAAGTGGACGAGGTGGGTTTGCATTTCAAGATTAATAAGCTCAGATGTTTACAAATAGACTAACCAAACAGAGGTCTCATATGGACATAAATTTGAGATTTGAATGTTTACCAGGTAAGATGTTTACAAATAGACTAACCAAACAGAGGTCTCATATGGACATAAATTTGAGATTTGAATGTTTACCAGGTAAGCTCTAGTTTTGAATGTTTACCAGGTAAGCTCTAGATTGGAATGTTTACCAGGTAAGCTTTTGTCAAAGTTGTACATTAAATGATTGAAATGTTTACCAGGTAAGTTTTTGTCAAAGTTGCAAGTTAAATAATGGATGATTTGTATTCATTTTTGGACCATATTTACTGTTAAAAATTAGAAAATCAGATTGAAATTGTTGAAATTGTAATTTCAAGTTGTTGAAATTGCTTAATCTAAGTAAATTAAAAGTAATTAAAATCTATAAATCTATTTCTGCAATCAAAATTATAATTTAAATAATAATAATAAAAATTTCAACCAAAAAATAGCTTACTCCAACGTATGTTCTGTCAATTTGGTTAAAGCAACAGTATATGTATAATAGGTCCTCTTGAGACCTGTGGGTACTGGCTACAATTTAGCTCTGCCATGTCCTATGTCCTAAATAGTACCTGTATAGTATCAGTAACTCCTACCAACTCCCCTCCCACACGCTGACAGTCCAATTTCTCACCACCATTAACGGCTTTGCTTTCTGTGTAGTCTCACAGCACATTACTGAGGATTGGTGACACGCCCTGTACTAGATCCTTTGCTTAAATCACTTGTCTCTTTCTATTCCTTTGGCTTGACTGCATCTGCCCCAACCCGACAACGGCGTTCTCTAACTCTAGCGCGGCGTGGGAATCAGATTATGGAATTTTGAATTTGATTGGTCAACTGTCAAACATTTTGACAGTTTAACTGGTCAAAATTTATTGTTAACCACAAGTGTAAGGAAATGATCATATATTTATTTTTAGTGAGTACAGTGAGGTTGTACAATTATTTAATTATTTGGGTGGTATTAGGTATCGTGTCTGTTGGATTTTAAGCTGTTTAAGATCTAACGGGCATCATGCCTGCTAGGCAGGCTAAATATTGATCTCTTTGAGTTGCTTTATAGTCAATTTTGTAAGATGAGATAGTCACTTTAGTACAAGGAGATGTTGTCATAAACATAATGTAAATGGCAACAATATTTTTTTTGATAGCAAATGTTTACATTTTAAAATTTTATATAAAGCTAGGATAATCAAAATTTATAGTTAACCACAAGTGTAAGGAAATGATAATATATTTATTTTTAGTGAGGATAGTGAGGTTGTACTCACAGCAGTGAGTTGCAGCCAAAATTATTTAATTCTTTGCAGGTCAATTAATGTGGTGGTAAGTTGGATTTCAAGCTGTTTGAGATCTAACGGGCACCATGCCACAGGCTAAATATTGATCTCTTTGAGTTGCTTTATAGTCAATTTTGTAAGATGAGATAGTCACTTTAGTACAAGGAAATGTTGTCATAAACATAATGTACATGACAACAATATTTTTTTTTGCTAGCAAATGTTTACCTTTTAAAATTTTATATAAAGCTAGGATAAATCTATCAAGTACTTTAAAACCAGCTTAGATCCATCTTCAACGTGGATGTATCAAGTACCTAGAGGAATTTTTACATCTCTAGAAATTTGATCCCTCTTGGTGCTTGATAGATCTAGATTTAAGATGGAACTATGAAGGTTTTAATTTTTTTGTTTTATGACTAGACATGGATTTTTTTAATTATGTTTCATTTGGTTTTAATTTTTTATTTCATAAGCTAACATTATTTTTTAATTAATATTTTGACATAACTCTACTTTACTTGACAACATCCCCTCCATATTGAAAGTAGAGCACCTTACTCCTCTTGGTGCAATAACTCTACATTATGTGACAACATCTCCCCCATACTGGATTGTAGAGCACCTCCCTCTTGTTTTTTGCAAAAATTTTAGTCGCTTATCTTGGTCTAATCCTTCTCCAATTTGTATTTTCAATAAAGGTTGAAAGGTGTTGGATGTGGCTCATTTGTGCCAACTCTTCGAGCATTAATGGTTAATTCCAATGACTTGCCAAGCTAAATGAAATTCAACATCCCATGGAAATTTATCTCCTACGAGAACATACATTTGAGAGCATTTATCCAAGACAAAGGTCAGGAGGGGTTGACCACAAAAATTGGTGGCTCGATTCCATGCAAAGTTAGCACACCACAAAAATGGAAAAGTTGGTTAAGCTTTAAGGGAAACCACATGGGGATACTAAGGTGGATCAACATATTGTCGAGAGTAGAAGAGTAGAGCACTCAGGTATAAGGAACCAATGAGAAAAAGGTAGTCTTATGTTCATCAACAGTTTAAACGTTTTACATAATTAAAATAAATAACTAAGAATTAAATTATCTCGAGATCAACAAGCAAGCATATGAGAGGTATTCGAAGCTGTAAAACACTTCAAACCATCTAGTTCAATTTCAATGTCTATATTTTATTTAATTGTCTGTCCAATAGAGGTTTATGGTGGAGCCACATGTAGCTATCCACTACTTCATACTTCTTGAAGGCCTTAGCCTTGTCCCAATTCCAACTCTTCCATTAGGGTACAAGAGATTGCATGTCTATTTCATGTAAAGAAAATTGTGAATATTATTCTTGATTTTCTTAAGGACGTGTATATTGAGATTTGCTAGCATAAATTTATTTTAAACTCTCACCAATGAATCCAATCTTGGGTTTATGCATAAATTACTCATAAAAAATGTCTTTAGCTATGTTGAAGGCTCATTTGAAAACTTGGGACAAGAACCTAATGTTTTAGAGAAATATTCTAGATACTTAATGTGACAAAAGTCCTTTCCCCTATAACAATGGTTGAGGTAACAATGATAGTTTGCAAGTTTGGGTTTGACCACAATTTCTTTCCCATTGGAGCTCTTTGGAGAATGTAATTTTGAATAAACATATTCAAGCCTCATTACCTTCAAACACTATGATGACTCTTTTGGCATTCAAGCCCTAAGCTTGGGTCTAGTTTTTTATAAATCCCATACCAACCCAGTCGTTATGACTACAACAAAGATTCTCATTAACATTACGGAAGCCATTGCATTAATGAGTGAAAAAATATAAAGACAATAATATGCATTGCATATTGGTTGATGGAGCCCAACATTAAGAATAGTAGACAAAGGTGGCAGCGAGGATCGCAGTGCGAATATAAAATTAGCATCGAGTGCCATTGTCATGGTTACCTATTTGTTAATTTTCTTTTAATCTATATAACCAAATTTTATGTACCAAATACTTTAAATAACATATTAAAAAAGAGTAGACATAATGTACATAAAGTGTGAACATGGATCACAACTCCAAAATAGATAGTAAAGTTGGGTTACACAATAGCTCATACAAAATGAGACTCTCCTCCAAATAACTCCAATATATTCATATATATACCTATTCTCAGTCATTACATGTGGGCCCTTTTTTTCAAAAGGTGGTTCACCATTATTGCACGTGGGCCCTTTTTTTTTCCAAAAGGTGGTTCACCATTATTGCATATGAGCCCTTTCCAAGACTACCCCTATTACATATACATTTACCTTTATCCTCATATATGCCCCCTTATAGTCATATCAAATTTGCATCGACACCCAAAAACATGGCAATGAATTGAACATATATTAAATGGTTGGTTAGCTACCAATGTTCATATTAAATTTTAATCACTTGGAAAAGAAAGCCCAACTAGACAAAGAAAAACACATACTTACAAAGAAGTCATATATTTCTCAATTATTTGTGCAAAAATAACTTACGCCATTATATTAGTGTCATGTAATTCCATATTAGTGATCCGCAATAGATCGAGTGACAAAGAGGTCACATGGAAACATTCACAGTAGCCTTAAAAAGAAATAAACTAAACAACTTTTGGGTTTTCAATAAAGATAGGAGCTTAAAAGGTAAGGGGAAGAAAGGATGAGGTTGTAATCAATAGGATGCAACATAGGCTAGAAAAATTCCATTTCTATAAATGATAGTAGACATAACACATATCATATCAAAATGCCCTTGCTGCCATACAAGACATTTGTACTCTTTCATGGAAAACTTTGTGCAATTTATTTTTTCCATTAATATATAACTGTAGAGTTCTTATAATCCTAAGGAGTTAGGTGAACTAATTATCACCGTTGTTGTGGGGAATTTGGTGTGCTCGGTTAGGCATACTAAAATATGTTGACAAGTTTACTATTTGAAATATCACATGGTTCTAGGATCATGACATAATAGCAATCTAAAAAATGATACCGTATGTATGTGTTAAACATTTGAAAGGGCAATGTCCATAGGGTAAGGGTAAAAGCTAATTATTTCTCAATCAACTATGTGAAATGAGATCCAAAGTATTTTTTCATAGACCGGATGTTTGCATGCTATCTACTTATTAATTTGTCACAGTGGTCTAGGAACTGAAAACACAGGTTCACAAAGAATACAGACAAATATGCATAGAATTGGAAAAAGGTGCTGCAATAGAATGTTGCAGCTCTGTATAATCAATGAATAATGAATAATGAATAATACAATGATCATGCAAGATGCATGGATGCCAAGACAATTCGAATTCCCAAGGAGGTCATTCGAATTGAATGAGTGGGTGTAGCTTCATTGACTGTAAGCCACAGTAAAACAGACTAGTTAACCAACTGATCAAGTCCCGTTGACTCAACTGAGTCCTAACTGAAGTCAAAGTGCAATGGATGATTGAGTCTAACTGAAAGTAGCTTAGACACATGTCACTGCATGCCAACCAACAAGTGGTAGCGCATCACTAACTCCAATGAACCCGATGAGGTTAACTGAAGTCAAACTGGCCATCAGAGGTGGTTAGAGGCGCCCCTGTTGACTCCATTTCATTAAATATTAATAAAATAATCAATATAATGAATGGAGGCGTCTTCACCACTTAGCTTAACTGAAGTTGTAACCATCAGTTAGAAATTAGGTGCATTTATGACACTCAGATCACCCCTGGAGTGCTCCAGTTAGCCTCCCCAAATGAAGGAGAAGGCTTAGTTGGCCTCCTTGACTGAAGGTAGGCATGGGTGTGCTCATGCTGATGTCATACAGTGCTCCTCTAATGCAAATTAAGTCAATAAAACTTAGGATAGTGGTTTAACAAAGCCAAATTGACCAAATTAAGTGTGCATGGTGGGTAAATGTCTCCAACACCCCCCCTTAAGCTATACTCAGGAGAAGTAGAAACATAAAGTGCATAAAATGCTAGGGCCTCGACAACTAAGGCCATAGGTCACCCTGTACAATAATGAAACTCAAACAATGCTCAAAAATAAATCTAAGTGAGGAAAAGAGGGAAAACCAGTGGGAAACCCCCCCCCCCTCAAGTTGAACACTGAAAGTAGTCTGATCACCCTGATGAACTCACCCCTAATAGTGAATGGAGGTAAGTGAACGTCTTTTCTAAAAATATCTTGGTGAAGATGTCTGCAATCTGCTCATCAGTAGGGCAGTATTGCAGAATGATGGTCCTATCATGCACTAATTCCCTGATATAGTGCATGTGTATCTCTACATGCTTGGTCCTCTGCTTGGTAACTGGATCTATGGATATCTTAATAGCACTTTTATTGTCACAAAAGAGGATAGTGGACAAAGTACAACCAAGATCAAACTCTGAAAGAATGCCTTGCAACCAAACAACTTGGATGCAAGCATTCACCGCTCCTCGGTACTCGGCCTATGTTGAAGACAATGCTATGGCGGCCTGATTTTTTCTAGACCAAAAAATGGGGACACCACCAAAAATGAATACATATCTGGAAGTAGAATTCCGAACAATAGAATCACCCTCCCAATCGGAATCTGTGTAACCAACTAGCTCTAGCTCAGAGTCTACAGCATAGTGAATGTCGTAGGTCCTAGTTCCCTGAATATACTGGAGGATCCTCTTGGCTACCTTCCAATGAAGTCCATGAGGCTGCTACATGTATCTTGACACATCATTCATGGCATAACAGATATCAGGATGAGAATGAGTCAAGTAGAGCAAGCTACCTATCAGCTGTCGATAAATAGTGCAGTCCATGGGAGGTGTGCTTTTTCCTTCTTCAAGGCTAATCCCTAGAAGGAAAGGGAATGGAGAAGCCCTACATTTAGCCATGTTAAACTTGAATAACAGGTCTGATATGTATTTGGACTGAGTGACCATTATCCCATCATAATTTTGCTCAATTTCGAGCCCCAAAAATTGCTTCAAAAGCCCCAAATCGCTCATTTCAAATGCATTGTGGAGAGCAGTTTTGATGACTGAAATAGAAGTAACTGTGCTACCTGTAATCAGTAAGTCATCAACATATAAAAAAATAATAATCAACTGAACATCAGACTATTGTATATACACATTCAGATCTGATTTACACCTTTGGAATTTTTGCGAGAGAAGGCATCCATCTTGGAATACCGCTCTTTTGGGGCCTGTTTTAACCCGTATAGTGACTTCTTTAGCTTGCAAACCAAAGATGGATCAGAAATGTAGACCTCATGATGCTTCATTTATATCTCCTCATGAATATCTCCACGCAGAAAGGTAGAATTAACATCCATATGATGCACTTCCCAGTGCTTAGATGTAGAAATTGCCAAAACTAGGTGGATGGAGTCCATTTTTGCAACCGGTGCAAAAGTCTCATGGTAGTCCACACCTTGGACCTGGGAGAAACCTTTTGCTACCAGACTTGCCTTATATTTACAGGTGCTTCCACCAGTAGCAACCTTAGTCCGAAACACCTACTTGCATTGAACCAATTTTCTCCCCGGAGGAAGAGAAACTAGCTCCTAAGTAGTGTTTTTCTGAAGAGAATTCATCTCTTCATCCATGGCAACTTGCCATCTTGGATCCTTTTGAGCATGGTAGTAAGACTTAGGGTCTGAACTTATCATAAAATAACAATATTCGGACAACAAATAATCAGGACAAGAGAGCTCAATACCCGCTCTTTGGAAATCAGACCGGGTTCTCCTTGGATCATCCAGATTTCCAATGTCATCACCTGCGGAGGAGAGTGTTTGTTGGACCCAAGTTGGGAGATGATTTTGTAATTCAGTTTCTAATTCAGCATCTGATGTTTGTTGTTCACTAATATCAGAAATCAGAGGATCCCAATCAAGGTCATCATCCCCAATTACATCATCCAAATATTCAGTAGAATAGGAAGGAAATTCAATAGTTTTCTCCTTCACTAGTTCTACCTCCTGAAGAGGCTCATCAAACATGACACTTCTTTCAATGATGATGTATTTTGTTTTGATATCCAACAGCTTGAAACCTTTATATTCACCAGGATATCCAATAAACATACATTTTATGCTTTGCGGTTGCAAAGCCCTCCTTTTATCAGGCAAAATTCGGGCCCATGTAGTGGACCCAAACACCCTCAGATTCGACACATCCAGCTTGTGTCCGAAATATGCTTCGAAAGGGGTCTTCCCTTTCATGGATGAGTGTGGAAATATATTCTAAATATATGCTACAGCATGCATGTCTTTCGCCCACAAATTTGTAGCCAACTTCTTTGATTCCAACATACAGGTGGTCATCTCCTTGAGAGACCGATTCTTCCTCTCTGCTACACCGTTCTGCTGGGGAGTGTAGGGAATTGAATGGTAGATATGAATACCACTTTGGGAACATATATGCAGTAACTCATTACTGAAATACTCCCCACCATTATCATATATCAAGATCTTGATCTTTTGTCCAGATGCATTCTCAATCAAGGCCTTCAATTCAGTGAATTTTTCCAAGACTTCCAACTTCTTTTTGATAAAAAAGACCCATGTGTATATGGAAAAGTCATCAATGAAAGTTAGAACATACCTTGATCCATTCATGGATGTGAAAGGCATGGGACCACTGACATCAGAATGTATCAGTCCCAAGATGCATGATTCTCAACTTGCCTTCCTCTGATCGAACTTATGCTCAGGGTGCTTTCCAACAACATAGGTCTTGCAAATTCCAGTGGTAGCTTTGATGACAGGGAGGCCTTCAACCATAGAATTCTTCTATAACTGCTGCAAGTATTTGAAGTCAAGGAGGCCAACTAAGCCTTCTCCTTCAGTCGGGGAGGCTAAATGGGCTTCCTCCTTCAAACATGGAGCATTTATGGGGTGATATGAGTGTCATAAATGCACTTAATTGATAATTGATTGTTGTTTCACCTAACAATCAGTTAAGCTGAGTTATGAAGGTTCCTCCATTCATTATTTGATTATTTTTGGTCATTATTTATGAACTGGAGTTAGAACTAGCACCTACAACCACTTCTGATGACATGTGTCACTTCAGAAGGCTTTCCTTCCCCCGATCAGTCCCAAGATGCATGATGCTGAGCTTGCCTTCCCCCGATCGAACTTATGCTCAGGGTGCTTTCCAACAACACATCCCTTGCAAATTCCAGTGGTAGCTTTGATGACCGGGAGGCATTCAACCATAGAATTCTTCTATAATTGCTGCAAGTATTTGAATTTCAGGTGCACGAACCTCTCATGCCACAGTCTACTAAGTTCATTTCCATGAGTCAGCAATGCTGTGGGCTTTGCATCTGCCACAAAATGGGAGAACTCATAGGCTTTTACGTGATGGTTTGCAAGGCCTTTTGCTACAAGTTTTTCGGATGCAAGTTCTGTGATCTATACATCATCCGAGTTAAAGGAGACTCTCTTGGGCACTCCCGTATGTGTCATTTGATAAACACGTAGGAGGTTTGATGTAAGAGATGGTACATACAGAACATTAGAAAAATAACCATGCTCAAGATCTACAGTACCTTGTCCTTCGGATATGATTGTGGAGTCATCTCCCATGTGGATGGGAATGGATTTGCCGGTCTCCAAAGATGAGAATGAGTCTCTTTCAACCATCATGTGGTTCGAAGCTCAAGAATATATCAAGAGTGCTTTGGAATTCGAAGTGCTTGCCATGAGCGCATGACCTCTTTCATGTTGTGGTTCTCGATCTTGCTGATCTCTCCTCCGAAATATTTCCGGAAGATTGATGTGATTTTTCTCAAGAAGAGAAGTAGCTTCATTAAGTTTCTTTTTCATGTAGGCATGTTCAGGGTGGAAGCCCTTCCCGCAGTATGAACACTTGACTTTTTCCTTCCCATGATGCCCTTTTCCTTTGTTCTTCTTCGAGCCGAAAGGCTCTTCATGCTACTAGTTTTCAACTTTAGGCTTAGGAGCTTCGAATATGGTTTTTGGGTTCTTCTGTTTCTTTCCTTTACCCTTCAGATATTTGGGCCTCGAGACATAGAGGGCTTGATCATGAGAGGATCTGTTGATACCTATATGGACAAGCTTATCATGTTCACTTGTTAGGGACTCAATGAAGGCATTGAGAGAAGGCATCTTCCATCCAGGGGTTGTGAGCTTCCCCACACAGAATGTAGAGACAAACACTGAATAATCAGCTCCAATTTTGGAGAGAATGGAGAGAATGAGCTGATCATCCTCCTTCTCCACCTTACACTGCTTCAACAGTAAGATAATGTGCTTGAACTTTGTGAAAAAATCATTCAAGGTCTCGAAATTGGAAGGTTGGAGAGACATCAACTCATTTTCAAGTTGGTATACTCTCAAATCATGCTGTTTTCCATACAGGGTTTCCAATTTGTCCCAAATTTCCTTTGGGGTCTTCAATCTTGAGAGATGGAAAAGAAGATCTTGGGAAATAGAGAGGGACAAGAATCTGAATGCTTCATCTTTCTTGTTCAAGAATCTAGCTTTGTCTATCACATGAGTAGGATCTTCTTCAATATCCATAGTGACCCTATAGAGTCCTCTGGCACATAGTTGGATCTCCCTATCTCCTTTCCATGAATGGAAATTGAACGTAGTCAAGAGTTCTATGGAAGAAGCAAATTCAAACTGCTGGAGCGAATGCTTTCACCTGTTAAAACCTGGAAATTACAACAAAAGGGGCACCGTAAGGTCAAACAGCCTGCACATTTTAGGCTTTCATCACACCTAGCATAGTTGATGAAGCAAGCTTGACCAACAATTCCTTAACTTGGGGTATTAAGTGGTAAGCCTTGGCTTCTGGTGCAGTGCTGGATTTTTGAGCTTTTGTTCAATTTTTCATGCAAGATCTATCAAAAACCTTGTTTTTGAGAGATTTGAGCTTAGTCCTGCTATGAGCTCTGATACCATATTAATTTGTCATAGTGGTCTAGGAATTGAAAACACAGTCTCACAAAGAATACAAACAAATATGCATAGAATTGGAAAAATGGTGCTGCAATAGAATGTTGCAGCTCTGTGTAATCAATGAATAATGAATAATACAATACAATGATCATGCAAGATGCATGAATGCCAAGGCAATTCGAATTCCCAAGGAGGTCATTCGAATTGAATGAGTGGGTGTAGCTTCACTGACTATAAGCCATAGTAAAACATACTAGTTAACCAACTGATCAAGTCCCGTTGACTCAACTGAGTCTTAACTGAAAGTAGCTCATACACATGTCACTGCATGCAAACCAACAAGTGGTAGTGCATCATTAACTCCAATGAACCTGATGAGGTTAATTGAAGTCAAACTGGCCATCAGAGGTGGTTGGAGGAACCCCTGTTGACTCAAATTCATTAAATATTAATAAAATAATCAATATAATGAATGGAGGCGCCTTCACCACTCAGATTAACTAATTGCAACCATCAATTAGCAATTAGGTGCATTTATGACACTCAGATCACCCCTGGAGTGCTCCAGTTAGCCTCCCCAAATGAAGGAGAAGGCTTAGTTGGCCTCCTTGACTAAAGGTAGGAGTGGGTGTGTTCATGTTGATGTCATACAATGATCCTCTGATGCCAATTAAGTCAATAAAACTTAATATAGTGGTTTAACAAGGCCAAATTGACCAAATTAAGTGTGCATGGTGGGTAAATGTCTCCAACACTACTCATTTATTTACAATTTACTAGGCCACAAGTCAACTAGCTATGCCTAAAATAGATAGGATCTCTAAGTTAATCTTGCGCTTTAGATCAAACAATGCATTGATAGATCAAAATAAGTTATTCCAACCTTATATTTATAACCCCAATGTCTTATTGGATAATTACAAATATATTTATTGTGCATAATCGATAAATTAGTTGAACACAAATAATTAAATCTTGTTCACATATATTTATGCACCAATGCTTCCCTATAAGATTGACTTGGAGTTAAGGGGAAGGGAAGAGGATTGACATGTTATTCCCTGGTAAAGACAACTTCTTTAGCCCCTGACAAGAGTAAAACATGAAATAAAATGGCTTAGGGAGTCAATGATGTCAACAAGGTCAAGAGTACAACTCATGATCCAACTGCTGGTGGCATTCAAAGTGGGTTTCTAAATTATAGGGATTGGTCCTTGGAGTTCCTAAACTCATGCAAACAAGAGGGAGAAGAACAAAAGCGACATGATCATATAACAATAGTGACAACTAAGGAGGAAGAGTGGCATGATCCAATTTGTTCTTCAATGAGCGGAATTGTTGATCAAACCTTACCATCATGTAGCATCTCTTTGGGATTTTGTAGCACCTCCCTGGAAGAAGTGAATTTGCATAGTGCAAGGCTCTCTTTTTGAAACTAAGATATTTTTCTTCTTCTGTCATCTAGGTCCCCAACACTATTCCCAACTGTTTCAATGAGCTTTTGGGCCCATTTAGGTCTTTGATAGGGAGCAGGTGTTGGATCTGGATCTAGATCTTCTTGAGGTTCATCCTCAAAATCAAGATATTGATAATATTGATCCTCATATTCTAAATCATAAACATTAGTCAAGACATCATCATCTGCAAATGGAAATGGATGAGAACTATACCTTCTTCTTCTTTGGTTGGTTGTGGAGCATGCACCTGATATTCTTCAAATTGAACACCGTGCTCTATGAAGCACATTTTGGTTGCACATTACATCAATTTGTATTCCTTAGCATCATCTACATATCACAACAGTATGCATTCACTACTCTGGAATTGGAAGGCTCTCTTCTTGTCAGTAGGAATTATGGCCTATACCTTGGAGCCAAAAACTCTTAGATGTGAGACATTGGGCTTATGCCCCATAAATGCTTCGAAAGGAGTAGCCCGAATCACTGGCTTGTGAGTCACTCTATTCTGGATATACAAAGCACAATTTACTGCCTTAACCCACATATATGGAGGAAGAATTCTTTCTTCTAGAAGGCATGTAGCCATCTCTTTCAAGGATCTGTTCTTCCTCTCAGCTACACCATTCTGTTGTGGTGTGTATGGGACTGGGTGTTGCATTTGAATGCTTGCTAATGCAAAAAGTTGATGGAATTATATTTTGACATACTCACCTCCATTATCATATCTAAGTGCTTTGATATTATTTCCAAGAGTGTTCTCAACCAAGGCTTTGAAAATTTTGAAGGTCTCAAATACCTCATGTTTTTGCTTAAAAACTTAGACCCAACAATACCTTGAGAAATAATCAATGAAGGTCATAAAGTATCTGGATCCATTCATAGATGTTGTAGGCATCAGTATAGATAAATCATTATGAATTAAATCTAGTGTGGAGGAAACTCTTCTTACCTTCTCAACATCATACATATTCTCTGGATGCTTCTGTACCAAGCAACCAATGCACACACCATTAGAAGATTTGATGAGAGGAAATCCCTTAACCATCTTTTCATTGTGCAGTTGCTGGAGATACTTGAAGTTTAGGTGGCCAAAAATTTCATGCCACAACTTGCTTGTGTTATTGGAATGAGTCAATAAGGCACTAGGATATGAATTAGGAAGAACATGAGAAAACTCATATGCCTTGAAGGCATGATTAACAACTCCTTTCGATATCATATTTCTAGTAGAGACTTATGAGATATCTACTATGTTAGGATCAAGTGCGACTCGCTTAGGTGAGCTAGTATGTGTCATATAATATATAGGAAACAAGTTTGCTTCTAGGGAAGGGACATAGAGTACATTCTAGAACACTCCATGCTCAATTTTAATGGAACCTTTCCTGACAACCAGGATTTGTGAGTCATATCCCATATGGATGCTTGGTATTCTAGAGAGATATAGAGTAGTGAAATATTATTTGGAGTAAGCCATGTGGTTGGAGGCTCCAGATCAATGAGAAAATTCTTTGATTGAGAAAATCCCGCCTTCAGAGCATAGCACCTCTCATGTTCTTTAGTCTTGTTTTCGACATCAGGCTTCTTTTCTCTTTCAGGAAGAACAATGATGTTTTGTTCAAGGAGCCTAGACATATGGTATGTGGTTTTCTTCATACACAGATTCTCTTGATGATTTCTTCTCTTGCAATAAGAGCACTTTTCCTTGTCAAAATTCTTGTGCTTGTCCATCTTGGAATCCGAGGCTCCTTCTAAAGGATTTTTCTTATCCTTAGGATTGGATTCAAAGTTATTTTTCTCTTTTCCTTTTTGATTCCCCTTTCCTTGCACATTCTGAGTCTCCTCAGCTAACAGATCCTGATTCTTGGAGGCCTTGAGAGCTCCCATCTGAATCAACTTATCTTATTCCTGGATTAGTGATTCTATGAAGGCATCAAGGGATGACATTCCCCAATTAGGATTTTTCAGTCTCCTAGAGTGAAAGGTAGATACAAGCACTAAGAATTATGGGCCAAGTTTGCTCAGGAATTAATGTACCAACTGCTCATCCTTCTTATCAATCCAGTACTGCTTGTATTACATGAAAATGGATTTGAATTTTGAGAATAACTAATGTATAGTTTCGAAGTTGTTGGGATGTAATGCTATTAGCTCATGCTCCATAATATGGGCCCTGAGCTCATCCTGCTTTCCAAGAAAGGATTTTATCTTATTCCATAATTCTTTTGGATCTCTCAGTCCATCAAGATGAAAGAGTAGCTACCTGGAGATGTGGATGCACATGAAGCCAAATGCTTCATCCAACTTGTTCAGATGCTTCGAATTTTCAAGAGGTTGTTGGGGTTCGAACTCTCTGCTAATAATGAGCCTGTACAAACCCTTGTTGCACAATACAATCTTCATATCAGACCTCCAATCAAGATAGTTGAAGGGCTGAGGATTCTAAGTGTCAAAGTTGCTAAATTCTACATCTTATATCTTCAAAAACAACTAATTATTTATGAAATATTTGAAAGTACCTACAAAAAACAATGCAAAACACTTCAATTTGCAATCAAAACTATTCAAACACTCTCCACTTCGACATGTGCACTTTCCTTGGGTGCATCACACCTATATATACTTCCCTGGACAAAATCCAGAGGGAGAAAGGCAAGAATACCAGGATTTATGTGGAACCCAATTGCTTCTGGTGCATCAATGGAAGTTTCCGAGGTTTGAAGCTGGCCTAGATACCTGCTCTAATACCATGTTAAATATAATGAAGCATAGGATATTCATTCCTGCATGAATTCAATGAGAAAATAAGGTTGCAGAAGAGAGAGAAGAACTTAGTAGAGATTGATTAGTTACTCATGGAAAAATTGCACACACATGGAGACAAAATTGAATGATATCATTACATCCATTGTCATTGATCAATATATTGTATGCAATACAATGGTGTTGCAAATAGAATAATTTGAATGCCTAAGATAGGATTCAAATCTACCAGCCTTGACTGACTTCGGAGCTAACTCGGTGTTGGAAAATCACCATTAGAGCTCGTTAATGCAACTCTGGATCATTGAATCAGTTCACAACCAGTTAACTGATGTAGGTAGGTGAGAAAATGCACCCTAAATCCATTAAATCATGCAAACTGGATCTAGGATGAATGAGAGTGAAATAACTAATGGGAATTGGAGCATAATTGAACACAAACTAGGGTCAACTGTTGGGGACTGCTAGTGGCACTCAGAGTGGTATCCTAAATTATAGGAATTGGTCCCTGGAGCTCCTAAACTCATGAAAATAGGCACATTGAGTGATAGGTGGCCCCCAAGTGAGCCCCTCATGCACTAGTGTAGTGGAAATGGCTTCTTGAGCTAGGAAAAGAAAAATAGACTATGGTGGTCAAGGGAGGATTAATTAATAATCCTAACAATGAATACTATTTCTTTAAGGTTTTTTCCTTTCTTTCTATAAGGTCCCTTGATCTTATTCCTTGACCTAAGCAAGAGGGAGAAGGAAAAAAGGGAAGGACCTTAACCATTGAAGATAACATGAGATTTTAAAAACTTGATAACAAACCCTTAAGGTGGGCATAAGTGTGGACATGCAAGATTTATTTTTTGATGCAAAAGGGAAGGGAAGGTAGAATATATAAGACAAATATCCATTTTCCATATCCAAATATGATAATACATTCTCTTTACTATATTTGTCTATATAATAAATAAGATAACCAAGTCATAACTAGAGAATATCATAATTCCATAGATATCCTAAAAGTCCAAAAGGAATATGAAGGAAATAAATCCCTTCCATCTAGTCCTAAAAGAATCCCTTTCATTAATGGAGTGGAGTAATCAATAAAGTAGAGGAAAGCATTACTTAAACAATCCTAAGTTTCAAATGCTTCCAAAAATCCCCTTGAAGAGAGGACACCCTTCAAGAAGGGAAGAATCCCCTTAACCATGATTCACTCCTCCTTAGATCAAGTCATTCAATATTGAACTTGGAAGGGGAACTAAACCATAACGAACTAGGGAAGGGAGGCACACACACACACACACACACACACACACACACACACACACATATCTTGTCTCACCAAAATATTGTTTCAAGGATGTCGATGATAGGAAAATGACATCTTATAATAGCTCCCAATGATGAGTCACTTTATGTACCTCTCCATTTTTGTGGTTGGTTAAGCCACTTAATATTTATTTCCCTATCCCTTTAAAGGATGTGTCGATTTTCTTTCATGCCTTTGCTACTAAACTAGGGAAGTAACTCGAAACCAGTTAAGGGAATTTTTATACTTAAACCTTCCATTAATATTGAACTTGTTTGAAATCGAGGATATTGGTCTAGCACGAACCTGGGATATCGATCTATAAGAAATCCCAAACCTGGGATACCAATATAGAAGGGAGAATAACATATAGGTAAAGACATTATATTTGTTTATCCCTTGTCCCTATATCTTTCTTATTTGAAACTATGTCTATATCCTTATCTTTGTCCATAATTTCCTTATTAGGGAAGTCCATATAAATATTAAAGGAATATCACTATATCTCCAAAATAGGGTTTTGAAGATATTTTCTAAAGGAAAAGCAACCCTTGTCAATTCTCTTGGTAAGATATGGGATCCCCTTCCCCACCCAAGTGGGGTAACCTAACCAACATTTTTGGGGGAGAAGTATTTATAGGTGGTTTCCATATTTCATAAAATCATATGAAATATTTGCCATGAAAACACAATGAAAAGTTACTTAGATAAAGTATGTATTCTTTTTCCCCCTTGTATTCTTTATATGTCTTTGTATCCATCCTTATTATTTTCCCTGATGGATAGGGTTGATATTTATGTTAGTTCCATAAACCAAGGGTTAAAGGACATACACAAGAGAATAAACCAATTATGGAGAGAGGACTCATATTTTCTAGAGTCCCCTTCTTTAAAAGACCAAGAAGGACCTTGGGACATCACCTTATTTAAAATACCAAGAGGGATCAACCTATTGTCTAGTTTATTTTCTTGGTCAATGCTTATTCTTAATATTTGAAGAAATACCATGTCTCCTACCACCCTATGTGCCATTTTTATCGATGATATGTACCTCTATAAAGAATATGAAACGATTTTAAATATATGCATGGGATCTAGTAAGTGGGAAGTATTAAGATGCTCATGGTAGCTCATAAAATATAGATTTCCTTTTCATTCCAATAGGAATTTTCTCAACATAGGTGTCAAAAAATGCAGGATCATCGAAGGTAGGTTTCCAATTTGAATTGAAAATTTATGCAATTTCCATCTCCTTCTGCCTGTCATATGCTCTACGCCAGGAATGCAATGTCATTATCCTAGGTCTATTTGTTATCTCTACTTTACCATTTAAAGTAGTAGTTGTTCTTCTATGAGGGTAGTATTCTATAAGGAATACCCTCTAGCAGTCTACACCAATTTTTGTAGGTGGTTGGACCACCTAGCCTTTATATAAGGTCCACAAAATTTATATCCATGATACCCTATTGTCACAAGATATACGATGTTATTGTATACAGAGAACATTATTTTTGAATAAAACAATTGCATCGAATTAACCATGACAAATAATATTGATACTAATATAAACAAATTAAATAACATTCTTACAAGAGAATGCTCCTAATCCTAGATATCATGCATTGTGTATGCACATATGTCGTACTATGTAAAAAGCCTCTTTGTTGGAATGGCTCTTGATACATCATATACATATATCCCTTCCCATAATTCCTTCAATTCATCAATCAATGGTTGTGGATAGACATTCATATTCTTCACTTTCCTTTTATCGGTGACTGTAAGAGGCAAGATAAGATGTTCATTCTTCACATAAAACCATGGGGGGATATTATTAGTGATCAATAATACCATCCAAACACAATAGTTTGTATTTTGGAAGGAAAATGGGTTAACTCCTTCCATGTCTATGCTTAATCAAATGCTTCGCACTTCATCCTTAAATTTATTCGGCCATGTATACTCTATATGCTTCATGGGTATTGGATCTATTGAGATTCACACAACTATTGGTTCACTTCTATGCGAGGCATGCTACCTCTACAGTACAACTGATTATTTGTAATGAAAGAGCCTTTGATTCCTTAGGATTATATCATGTGTCTCAATATTTTATAATGAGGACCATGTGATTTACCATTTTTTATTTATTTATTGCACCTTTCATGGCCACATTCTAGACATATCTTTGTCCACATATTTCCCATTGTATAGAATACAATCATTTGGATATGCATGATATGATTTGTATGCAACAACCAACCTTTTCAACATCTGTTTTCCTCTTCACAACTATTGGGTAACACATTAGTACTTGGGAGCACCTTATCTTCCAGTAACCACATTTAGTGGGAAATATAAATGTACATTGCCATCAAACATTCTTAACATTGATTATTTTAAATGTTGATTGTGTGATAAGAATCCTCAAAATATAGGGGACTTAATCATTAGTTACCTCAAAAGTGCTACGAACCACGAGTCTAACATACCATACATTGATTTCAATTTGAACAATAACATTGATGTTTGTATTTGGGTATACTTTGAATGACCATGATCAAAGAGAGGGGTGTTGCATGCACATTACAAGAATTCAAAGAAGGTATCAATGATATGAGCATCATCCCCTAGATCATCTTGCTGGAATGCATCTAAAAAAATTTCCTCCATGGCACTTATATCCTGTAAATCATCCATACCAACCTCTATTTCATTGCCTTCATTGAAAACATGGGAAGAATCATTGTGACTATAGACATTTTTAATTGGTGACATAGGATGTAGTGGGTGTTGGAGTTTGCACTTTAATTCAAATATGTTAGATATTTAATCTAGTGCACTTAGATCACTAAAAGATAGACAAGAACAACACAAAAGAGAGACACACATAATTTTATCCTAGGAAACCACAAGGGAGAAAACCCAACAACTTCTTATATATAGATTTGACACTTAGTACAATGTCAGACAAAGATAATATGACTTATGTAGCTTCTTCTTATTCTTCTCTAGCGAACTCGTATTTCTCTTTCTTGGAGAAAACTTGCTTGTGATTGTTTTGTGTCCAAATGAGGGAGCATGTCTCCCTATTTATACTCTTTCATGTGGGTGACCTTTTACCTAAATAGGATGACTTCATGTCCTTATCCGAACGACTTCTCCTAGGAAGACTCGAAATTACATTTTACACTTGTTCTTTTGGGGACTATTGTACCAACTTACAATGGAGGTTTTACCTCAACTCTTACATGACCAATTACATCAATGACATCTCCAATCAGAGGGAAAACATAACCAAAAAGAGGAACAAAAGTACATAATAATGATAATAATGATAACACAAAGAATATCTTCTGAAGTTACATTTACAACAACACTCCCTCTTAAGAAGGAAGGTATTATTCCGAACTGGCCATCACCACAACTAGACACAATCTCTAGACATCGTCATCATTGCTGGATCATCATCATCGATGGATCATCATAACTGTTCCATAAACTCTCATCTCCTCGACCATTTCCTAGTGACATCTCATGAATATATACATCCTAAAACATTCTACATATCCAACTGTTTTTCATGCTGGAGGTAGTCCTAGATACCATATAGGAATTCATCATCTCTATGAGGAAGCCATCAAGTAGGTACAACCTAGGATCACACACCTGCATTTCCTACTATCATCTCATTGTATCCATATCATCTCAACATCTCATCTAGAGAGCATCCCAGGTGGCTATATAATAACCCTTAGACAACCTGCTTCTTCTTCACATGTGGAGAGCATCCCATGATCACACACCTGCATCTTCCTGACATGTAGAGATCATCCCAGGATTATCTACTTCTTATTGACATGTGGAGAGCAGCCCATGATCACACACCTACGTCTTCCAGACATGTAGAGAGAAGACCATATGTTTTTTGTCCCTCATTCAACCTATGTCTTCTTGACATGTGAAGAGAAGCCCAGGGTCACACACTTGTGCCTTCCAGACATGTAGAAAGAAGCCTAGAAACATCTGCATCTTCCACCCAGTGGAGAACATGACATATGTATTATGATGCTCATACCACCTGTGCCTTCTGGACATGTGGAGAGAAACCGAGGATCACACACCTGCGTATTTTAGACATGTAGAGAGCATCATAGGTGCACTTGCGTCTTTCGCATATCATATCACTCCCTCTTTCGAGGATAATTGATGTGGACAACACAAAGCTTCTCTTTAAAGTACTCAAACTTCACTTTCTAACGGATTGGTCAACAACATTGATTTTTTGCTCAAATGTCACCACATAATGGATCTTCACTTCTCCTCTCTACCTGTATCCCATATATGGTGGTACTTGATCTCAATATGTTTCCACTTGTCATGGAATACCAAGTTCTCATACAACTTCACACAAATCTGGTTGTCAAAGAAGATATAAGTGGCCTCTAACTCGAGATAAAAAAAACATGACAGTAGATTTATGAGCCATACTTCCTCACAACTAGCCGAAAATGATGCAATATACTCTGCCTCAATTGTACTCAGTTCCACGCTCAACTAATTCCTGCTAAACCAGGATATCATACTGGATCCAAAACTAAAGTAGCATCCTGAATTTCTCTTCCTATCTGTGGAACTTCCTACCCAATTCAAATCAACATAACCATGTAGGTTAATCTTTTGATCCATTGAATACTTGAGACCATACTCAATTGTACCCTTCAGGTATCTCAAGATATGTTTTGCAACAACCAGGTGAACACATCTCAGATCTATCAGGAACTAGCTCAATTTGTTCACAACAAAACATATGTCTGGCCTCATGTTTGTCAAGTACATCAACGAACCAATCATTTGTCTATACATCGTGGAATCAATTATATTTAGAGAATCATCACATAGTATCTTCAAGTTTGATTCCATGGGTGTGGCAATAGCCTTGAAGTCCATAATTATGAACCTCTCCATAATATCTACTGCATATTTTCCTTGACCAAGGAATATCCCATCTTATCTCTACCACACCTCTAGACCTAAGAAGTAGTGAATTATCTCTAGGTCCTTCATCTCAAACTTTGCGACAAGTCTCCTCTTTGTATCTGCAATGATCTCATCCTCACTTGTTAGGAACATGTCATCTACATATAGTAGGAGTATCTTTGAATTAGATGTTGGAATCTGCTTGACCCTTGGAAAATCCTAAGCTCAACATAAAACTATCCATCCTTCCATACCACATCCTCGGTGCCTGCTTCAAGCTGTATAAGGCCTTCTTTAACTTTCACAGATGAATCGTCTTGATATGTGTCTCAAATTCTAGTGGCTACTCCACGTACCCTTCCTCTTCAACTACACCATTCAAGAAAGTTGTCTTAATGTCCATCTAGTGTATCTTCCATTTCATTACTGCGGCTAAGGAAAGTACATATATAATGGAAGTGTATCTCACTATAGGTGCAAATGTCTCCTCATAATCGATGCCTTCTTTATGGTAGAAGCCACATGGTACGAATCTTTCCTTGTATTTCTCGATTCTTCAATCTGTTGCATGCTTTATCTTGTAGATCCATTTGGAAGACACTACGAACTTCCCTTCTGGTCTTGAGACCACCTACCAAACATATTTCTTCATGATTGAATGATACTCTTCAATCATGGCATCCTTCCATGCTTTCTTTTCTGCAGCTTCCTCATAGTCGGAAGGTACTTCATCATTGATGTCACAAAGTAGTGCCACATAGTTGGAGTATGGTCTCAGTCTCTTGCACTCTCTCGAAGTCCCATCTGGATCATCATATTTCTCTATTTCTTGGATAGCTTCTCGTTCCCATGCTTATATTCTCTTGTAGGAGTTATTCTCATTAGGTGGATCTACAGGTCTTTGTGGTTTTTTCATATCATGGTCTTCATGGTCTTCTTGGATTATCTATTCCATAATTGTATCTTTGGTTCTACGAAATTCCGGTTCTTCAGTTTCTTCAATGTGGAATTGTATTAACTTGTTGTAAGTTGAGTCTTCATTAAAAGTGACATCTCATCTAGTGTCAATCTTCTTGAATCTTGGGAAGTATATTATGTAAGCGTTTGATTTGTCATTCTATCCTATGAATATACCCTTCTTTCCTGAAGGATCTAGTTTGTTCTCTTTTCTTTTGGAATGTGTATGTACATAGGACACCCAAATATTTTGAGATGGTTGACTTCTAGTTTCTCTCCTGAGAAAGCTTCTTCTGGAGTCTTATTATCCAAGACACCGTGATATATTATGTTTTGTACATACAAGACTATTCTTACTACTTCTTCCCATATGTGCATTGGAAGATCTTGGTCATGAAGCATCAACTTTGATGCTTCCATGATAGTTTTGTTCTTCCTTTTTGCAATGCCATTTTGTTGAGGATTGTACAGAGTGATCATCTCCCTCTTAAACCCATATTCTCTACATAGTTATTTGAACTCTTCTGAAGTGAACTCTCCACCATGGTCTGATCGTAAGGTCTTGATATTCATATTAGTGTGATTCTCTTCCAAGGCTTTGAAATCATTGAACTTACTTAAAACTTCATCTTTTATTTTCAAGAAATAAATCCAGGTTTTATGAGAATACTTATCTATAAAAGAAACATATTATTCATACCCGCTTAAGGAGCTGGATGACATGGGGTCGCATATGTCTGAGTGGATTATATCCAAAATTTCTTTTGACTTTATTTCACTTCTAGGAAATGATTTCTTTCCATTCTTCTCTTGAACACATCCTTTTCAAATTCCTTCATGTTTTTCTTGCATCTCAGGTAGACATAATACTCCTTTGGTTGCAATTAGTAGTTCTCTATAGTGTACATGTGCAAGCCTTTGGTGCCATAGTTCGCTTGGTCCCATAGATTCATGAACCAAGGCTTGTCCTAGTTGTCCCTTAAACTTGTACATGCCTCCCTCTTGCTCCCCAAATATTGTTGCATCATCTATTGTCTTGCCTCTTGGACATCAATAATTAAAACATGTAATTCTTTAGCATCTAAATCTGAAATGGAGAGAAGATTTTTCTTCAAACCTGGTACGTAGAGGACATCCTTCATCTTCATTGATTTTCCTAAATCCAACTTGTAAGAGGATTATCCACTCACTTTTATGGGATATTGGTAGTCATCTCCAAGTTTCATCTTGTGAGGTGACTCATGTTCTGATAGGTTGATAAAATATTCGTTGTACCCTATCATGTGCTTGGAAGCTCCACTATCTACAAGCCAATCATTGCTTCCATGGGTAATGGTACCTGTAAGAGCCGAGATCAAAACATATTCTTCATCACTTGAAGAATATTCTCTTGTTCTTTTTTTGTTGGTTCATCGTCTTTAGTAGTGTGAGCATGATGCCTCCTCTTCTTGCTTGTCCTTGTGGATACTTTGTTTATGGGACAATATTTTGCAAAATGGCCTTTTTCATCACATGTGAAGCATCTAAAATTTGAATGGTCCTTTTTTGATATATAGTTCTTGTAGAATATTTTGGGCCTTTTGTGAGGTTGATCCTCCCTCTTGCTTCGATCCTTATTAGTATGAGTATCTAGGGCTTGGTAATCATCAGCTCCCATCTTCTCTTCTCTTGACACTAATCAAGCTTTGACTTCTTGAGTGCATTCTTCCCATAATCTTTTGAACTTTATTAGCTTCTTCCTAGCACATGTCCCTTGAATGAATGAGTCCCATGATATTGGGAGACAATTCAAGGTGGCCATCACAATATATCCTTCTTCAACATTTTCTTCAATGGCCTCTAGTTTCTCCTTTATTAGAGAAACCCTTGTGAAGTAAGACTGGATCGTTTCTAAGTGTTGGATATTCACATTCTTGAGTTGATTTCTCAAAATGGCATCTTCCGCTTGAGTTTCTTTCCTTCAAATAGTTTGATCAACACATCAAACATCTTCTTGGGGATCCTTAATGATGAGACATAAGGAATGCAATGATCTTTGATTGAGTTTGGAATGATCCTCTTAGCTCTTATCATGTTCTTCTTGTGAATAGACTTTGCATCATCTCCCTATGGTTCTGGAATCTCCTCATTGGCATACTTGTCCATGTCATTCTCTTCTAGAATAATAGATATTCTATACTTCCATTCTGGGAAGTTGTCATCTTCGTCAAACTTGTCCTCAAGCTTGGTATGATACATCATTTTGATATGATAACTTCAAATGGAAATAACAAAGAAATAGATCTTACCAATTTGAGATGCACAAACTACTCCTTGATATAGTTGAACTAGGGTTTGACAGAGAAACCCTAATTTTTAGACTTGGAATGTTGAACTTCTGTTTAGATATAAATATGTGCATCCTCAAGGTGATTTTCCTAGTGGCGTCCTTTTCAAAAATCTATGGAAGGAAGCTCCAAGAATTTGATGCCCCAGTTCCTTCCTGCAGTGTCCCCTAGTAAAAAATCGAAACTTCTAAAAAATGGGATCTGTCTCCACCACAAGATGTGCCTCCTTGAGGCGAGTTGGATTAGCCTTCTTTTCTAGAAAACATTAGGGGAAAAGTGCTAGAACTTGGAAGCTCTAGTTTCCGCAGTTGCATAGAGGCCTTCTTTCAGGGTGGATCTGATACCATGTCAGAGTTTGCACTTTAATTCAAATATGTTAGATTTTTAATCTAATGCACTAGGATCACTGAAAGATAGACAATCACAACACAAAAGAGAGACATAAATAATTTTATCCTAGGAAACCACAAGGGAAAAAACCTAGCAACTTCTTATGTATAGATTCATTACTTAGTACAATGTCAGGAAGATAGAAAACACAAAGATAAGATGAGTTATGCAGCTTCTTCTTCTTTTTCTCCAATGAACTTGTCTTTCTCTCTCTTGGAGTGAACTTGCTTGTGATTGTTGTGTGTCCAAATGAGGGAGGGAACATCTCTATTTATTCTCTTTCATGTGGGTGACCTTTTACCTAACTGGCTTGACTTCATGACCTTACTAGGTCGACTTCTCCTAGGGTGACTCAAAAATACATGTTATACTTGTTCTTTTGGGGACTATAGCTTTGAATTACAATGGAGGTTTTACCTCGACTTTTACATGACCAATTACATCAATGAAATCTTCGATTAGAGGGAAAACATACTCGAAAGGAGGAATAACAAAAGTACATAATAATGATAATAATAATAATAATAATAAAGAATATATTCCGAAGTTACATTTACAACAACAATGGGAATTTATTGGGTAGTTGATTCAACCATGCTTTGTATGATTCCTCTCCAATTTGTGCTCATTTTCTAGCTTTCTTTCGATTTGACATTGTAGCGGGGTGCACCGAATGATGGTATACATGTCGCTTGTCATCAGATTTGAAAAATATTGAATAATACATCGATGATATTAGTAAACAAAATGCAATTAGTTTGTTCAAAGTTCATACCAAACAATTATTAGAATTAGCCTTATTTTTGTCCCATTAGTACATGTGCAAACAACCACTTTATTAAAAAAATGTCGAATTGAGCAATTTGTTTACATTAAATCTATTGAAATAAAAAATTACAATTAATCAATTATATTTTTCTTACCCCAATGAGACATCTAAAGGTAGCCCTAATGCAAGGAATCTTTGATGAACAGTTGGTGGTTTATGAAATTTATATATTTTCTTAACAACTCATCACCAAGAGACAAACTAAGTATTGAATGCACGACAAAAACTATGGACACTTTCCTATTGATAAAAACTCCTTGTTATTGAAGAGTTCATTGAATGAACAATTTACACTAAATAATGAGCACCTATTGCTATTATGAACCTCCAATGTTCCCATGTGTGTGTGAACGACCATCAATATATAACAGGTTCCTCTTGTTAAAACTTCTAAATGCACAACCATTCATGCACATACATTGAAATGTTATGTTTGTAGTTAACGACATTCAAGTAATTAGACTAACAATAAAGATGACCACAAAATGACGTAAGTGCTACTAACTATTTGGGAGGAACAAATACACGTGGAAGGATAAACAACCCAAGATTTTAATAATATATTTGAGACTTGACGATTGTATAATTAATACCACAAAAGGATAATAGATTTCCAACATCGGGCTTAGGTAGAGAAGATGACCAATTGCCATACACAACTCAGTTATAATAGGTTTGGTATTTACTTTGTAGATGGATAGAAATATAGAAGTCATCACTACCCTCTAATAATTAAAATGACCTTTGTGTGTATTGAGACATTTTTGCTCTAATGAGCTTGTACAACTTTTTGGATATCCTAGTAGATTTTTTTCTAGTGGCATTGATATCATAGTTTTGACTCTACAACTCTCAACTGAAACAACATAAGGAGATGGGTTGGTCAATTTAAGACATCGTTTTGGATTCTAACTTTAAAAAAAGGAGCATATAGAAGTGTTCTTACATGTTTTCTCAGTATAACCTATTGGACTTTCAACTGCAGTGGGAGGTATTAGACCAGCAACGTTGGGTAGCCTATTATTAATATAGTGCGTAAATGTGACACGTTAAGGGATTTATTTCAAACACTGGAAATTTGAAAAACCACATACTACCAGGGTGTCATAAAAGAGATTTAGTTCACAATGAAGTACCATTGAATCGTGATTATGGTAGAAGATGGAATCTTACAATTAATGGGGTAAAACAACTTTTATCGTACTTCAATTTGGATTACATTGCATGGCTTACCAATGAAATAATGGTTATAATAGGTATTGCCAATGATTGGGAACAATGGGAAAAACAATACTCGTTGATGATAATTCTCTTTCTATTGGACATCAATTGATGGATCATGTTTTATTGGAAATGGACCTCTCTCAAGGATTGCATAAGAGTGGATTTCATTTTAGGTGAGAGGAGATTTTCGATAAGTCCTATGGATTATTTACATGTGCCATTTTGTTGATTACTTCCAAATCCTATTCTAAAAAAATATGGCAGAAAATGGGATCTAGAAGCATTCATGCTCATGTGAGGTTTTCTGTCCCTCCCAATGATAATTTTTTTTGTTGATAAGATGAAGTGAGCATTGTGTTTTCAAGATCGAATATTTCTCTATCAAATGGATTGAAGATTATGGGGTGGTGGATTTTTTTTGGAAAATGTGTTATCGATGGAACAACATGTCTCCTCTCCCTTGTACAATATTTCCATAGTCTCAATAATTAGTAGTGAGGTGCAAAAGGTGGAATGTAAGACCACAAAGTACCTTTCCAATAATGTGAATTTAAACTCTCATTTTGCTTGAGTTTAGAATGTCAGTACCCCCTACTGTCATAAAGTATCATGAACATTCTTCCAATAGTATCCAACCAAAAGGTTTGTCAGGCAAAGTTTCCTGTAAGTGTCCTAATTTAGAAGATATCTATGATCCCTCTCAAATTTATCTTGAACTCAACACTCTCCTTTCTCCCTCTATATCCTATGGAAGATCCTCTAGAGGAGGTAGTAGATATAATTTAAGGACGACATGGAGATCCTCTTGGGTTGGTTTAGGCATGTTAAGTGGGTTGGGTGTGGATTAATTAGGTTAAATATGGGTGTGAGCATATGTTGTAGTAGTAAGAAATAATTGTGCAATTTGTAAGTAGGTATGTTGTTTTAATTCTCTCATTTTATAATTAGGGTGTGTGCAGGAAGTTGAGGGACCTTTTAGAGGCAATGCTACTTTTAGGAAACATGCTCATGATACAAAAAAACACAACGTGCTCGCATTATGTAATTCTTGGTTTGGTTAAGCTTGAGCCTAACATGTCATATGACACGTAGGTTAGGATGAGCAAAATGCGCATGCGCTTTATAGTTACAAAACGTGTACGTGTTATGGAGAAGCAAAACGCATATGCGTTATGGAGAAGCAAAACACGTACGCATTATGGAGAAGCAAAATGCACACGCGTTTTAGTGAAGAAAAATACGCACGCGTTATGGAGAACCACAAAAAATAGTTTTACTACATGGCTAGGGAAATGACTAAAAACAATAGTTTTCATCATCAAGACTTAGGACCTATAGTAGTATTTTAGCATTATCAAGAACAACATCTCAAAAAACCATGCCTAACCTCCCAATAGTATAATTTTTCTTTGTGTTGTAATGTGGACACCATTAGGAGGTTTTAAGAACTAAGTATGGGTCATAGTTCCTTGACCATGCTTGAGGGAGGAAACTCAAGACTTATGTCGTAAAGGTAGCTTTTAAGGCTTTAGGTCCATGAACAAGGCATCGAACCTGCACATAGGACCTTCGCATGTGATATTTTGCATCTAAGAGAGAATATGCAGTACATTAGAGTTCTCTTAGCACTAGAAACATATACATAGACATAGTTGATGGAGGAAACCTTGTCCTTAGGCCCCAAAGGAATCCTATATAGATATAGGGCTAAGAAAAACACCCCAAACAGACACACATGATCTCTTGAGGGTATCCTCAACCTTTAGGTTGGGATATGGCCATTATTAGGATTTTTTTAGCATTAGATATGGAGGATAAGGTGTTAATCATGGTTGGTACATAGAGCTTTAATTTTAGGTTGTAAACCAGATTTTAGGGCTCAAGGTCTATGAACGACACCTTGAATCACCATAGATGACCTCTCATGTTGATAGTTTTGTTTTGAATGGGGATATGGGAACCATTAGGGGTTTCTAATACTATGTATGTGTCTTAGGACCTTAGACATAATAAGGGAGGAAACCTAGGACTTAGCCCCTAAAAGATGCGTCTATCCATCTAGAGCCAAGAATGATGTGTTGAACAACCTCAATAGATCCTTCCATGGTTTCATTTACCTTGAAATGGGGATATTAGTGCCATCAGAAATTTTTTAGCAATAAGTACAGATATTAGGACCCTTCACATGGGTGGGGGGAACACTTTGCCCTTAGGCCTTAAACGACATTGTTAACCATTTAGGGCCAAAATTGATTCCTTCAACCACCACACATGACGTTGCAAGTGAATCATTTGAATCTTAATCGGGATATGCATGCCATCATCATTTGTTGAGCACTAGGTATGCATTTGCAGGCCATGAACATAGCCAGGGGAGGAAACTATGGCCTTAGACCCTAACTAAAGCTTCTATGCATCCATGGATAGGAAGGATGACTTAAAAAATCACAAATTCCATCTCATAGGTATATTTGGACTATGAATATGGATATTAGTAGAATTATGTGGTTTTGAGCAGTAGGTATGGGAACTCTAAGACATGTTTGAGGGAATATGTTCATTCCTTAGGCTATAATGGAAATTTTGAGGCACCCATGTTAATGAAAAATTGCTTGAAGCACCACATATGACCTACTCAAGGTATGCTCGGTCTCCAAGAAAGTATGCACATGCCTTTAAGAGGTTTTTAGAATTATATATGGGTATTAAGTCCTCAACATGGTTAAGGGAGGAAATACAAGACTCGATCCCTAAATAATATTTCTAGCATCTATGGCTACACATGTGCCATACTCACTATCCCTATATGCCTTACTCACTTGCCC
>LPNX011146657.1:67685-182833 GCA_001517045.1 Pseudotsuga menziesii
CCCCAACCCCGCCTCGCACACAGACAACTTCTATTGCTCCCTAACTATCTCTTTCTTTCATTTTATCTCCATCCCTCCCTCATGCCCCCTCCTCCCTCTCTATATTATTCTCTCTCACACTCTCTCCACATCATTCTCTCTCTCTCTCTCTCTCTCTTATACTTCCTTCCTCTATTTTTTCAACTTATTCCTTCTCCTCAACCCCCTACCTCATTATGACCCCTATTATCTGATTTATCACATCTATATTCCATCTCTTCAATTCCCCCCTCTTTCGCCTCTCTCCTCCAACACATCCCATTCCTCCTATAATACTCCATATCCACCTTTCCATTCACCAATCCTCTCTCTCATCAAAACATCACCCACTTCCTCCCCTCCACCTTATCCCCCTTCGTCACTCAAGTCTGGTATACTACTTCTAACCCTATATTTCTTCAACACCTCTCCTCCTCCTAATAATCCTCTCAATCCCCAATCCCCTTCACCCTTGTAACCCATAATGTTCTCATTCCATTCATCTTTCTCCACTTGAATTTATAACATCCTCTTAGGACCTTGACCCTTCCCCGCCCCGCCTCAACTATTAAGCATACTCACTCAAACTTACACCATCCTCCTAGGCCCTTGACCCTTCTCCACCCCCTCTCAACTATTAACCATCCCCACTTGAATTTCCAACATCTTCCTAGGCCCTTAACCCTTCCCCACCCCCTTTCAACTATTAACCATCCCCACCTAAGCTTCCAACATCCTCCTAGGCCATTAACCCTTCAACACCCCCTCTAAACTATTATCCATACATTTGATATATTGCATATAGTGCTATATTTTTAGCTCTACAAAACGCGTGCGCGTTATAGAACTACATAGCGCTTACGCGTTTTGTAGTTTTATAACGTGCACCCGTTTTGTAGTTCTATAACGCACGTGTGTTTTGTAGTTCTATAACGCGCACGTGTTTTCCAATTCTATAAGGGTGGGAAATGTAATTTGAATTTAAACATGCCAATTCACTTGCTCACATGTCACCAATAGTCCTATGTGTATGGTTTGGAATTCGCTTCGGTAATACCAAACCTGTGCTATGGTATATGATAAACCATAGCTAATTGGGCATTTCTTCCAGTTTCTGAAGAAGTCATTGTTTACGCACTCGTTACAGTATGCTACACACAGTCATTTTTTACGAAATCTTAAACATAAATAGAATTTTTTATGTAGATTCTAAATATGTAATTTTTATTCAAAAATATTGTATTTTTCTATTTTTTTTTAATTTCTATTTTGTCCTAACTCCTTAAGTCAAAAAACACGTTGTTAGTGTTTTTTCCATAACTTTTTCAATTCTTAATTGTTTTAAGAATAAATTATATGGTGCACTAGAAGGCACTGACCTCTACATTCTATAAAAGTCCCATTTCATGATTATTTCATTAAGACCTTCAAAGGCTGCACCCACAAAAGAAGTACCATTTTCAAGGAATGATCACTTAGATAATTATAAAAAAAATTAAAAATTACTAATTTTATTTTAAAAAAATAGTGCTGCACTAGTGCTATATGTTCTCTACATGCCTGCAAATTTTTGTATCCCGAAAGGATCATTTAGGCCCTCAAAGGCCGCACCCACAAAAACATATACCTTATCATTTGCTTAAAAAATAAAAAGTGATTGTTAGAAAAAATGAAACTTGACATATTTATAAAAATTTTCAATACATAAACCTTATATATTCAGAAACGTGATTCAATTTTCTACATTTAATATTTTTTACTCAAAGCAAGATATTTTGTGTAAGTATCTCAAAAAATACAATTAAGTTGAGGGATGCCTGATTTTTCAGTTTTCTATTGTATCTAACGTGCCAAAAGTGACCCTCATTAGCTTGCACTCACCCATTAATAGAAGAACAAGAAACCTTTATATTAAATTTATAATTTGTCATGGCGTTTAAAATTTGTGGGAAACAAAGTATGGAGTGGAGTCAACATAAGAGTTGTTGAGAAATGACATGAGGAATGCCTTTAAATGAATGTGTACCATTTATGAATCACTTATTGCTATGATATTCTTTTCAATTTACATAATGATGTATATGATTTCCTTTTTCATTTTGTGCACCGATGTAGACATACTCGTTACACTTTATTTTTATGTTTGTAGAAGGAACATGAAAAGGAGAACCAAAATCAATCCAATCAATGAAACATTTTTTTTCAAAGAAAAAAATCAGTTTATTCATAGAGAATAACATAGAATGTCCTTTCAGACTTACATCAGTGTTCTTTAAGCATTCTTTTGCTTCTTACATACCGGCATATGGCCTTACATCACATTTTAACAAAAAGGCCAATGTTGAGCCTGATATCTTCTTCTACCTAAATAAAATATTTTTCTGGCGCTTCAGTGTTCTACAAACAACTGCTTTGTTCATGTTACCATACAGTGCATGAGCTCGCTCCTTTATTAAGTAGGCTTGGAAAAATGACAATTTCCAAAAGCCCATGCATTAGCTGATGTTGGTCGTTTTGATATATGTTCTCATGCTAGCGAATCAATGAAATATTTAGTCAAATAACCCAAGCACAATATCGTTTACAAGTGATGAAGAAATGAGGCACCATGCAAGCATCTCAGGCATTGACAACAATTTGAGTGAAGAATGACAATTGAAATATAAATAATTGGATGGTTTAAAATGATTGTTTATGAAAATCAAACATTTTTGTTTAATGTATTTGACATAATATCTTGATTGGTTACCAATAACTCTAACAATTACATATTGACATTTTGATTATAACAGAAATTATTGTGGGCCTTTTTGTTGTCCCATTTTGTATGATGAAAGATCTCTTATTTATATGTAATGACATGATTTTCTTATTATATTACATTGTTTAATGTTGTAAGATTGTTACATTGCTCATTAAATATATGGACAATTAAATATTACAACTAACATATACCTAATTAAATGGTTTAACACATTAATACAATCACTATATCCAAACACAATAATTACAACTAAAATATCAATATTATTATAAGTTATTTCATTTTTGATGATTATTAAAATAAAAAAAATTAATTGAACTCAATGCTCTGGGTGAAGCATACATAAATTAATCATGGTTTTTAAAACCTTTAAATCACATCGGTGTTTTGTTATGATAAAAATGCCTCCATGCTTTTTTTCAGAGGAAAAAATGCCATCTTTTAATATTCAAAATGAATCAAATGCCTCCATGCTTATATAAAATTAGCACACCGGTGTACATTTCTTTAAAAACGCATCCCTAATACCATAGGAGTAGCATTGGCGATATGAAATTTACAATGTGCATATAATCATAAACATTGCTACATCTTTGAGAACCCTATTTGCTGGTGCTGTCGATATGATTAGATTATAATCACTCACATAATACTATATCACATTCTGCTGAGGCAATGAATTTCATATTCACTAAGATTTAGATAATGATTTTCTAGATGTAATTTTTTTTAATCTTAAAATTATACTTCAAAAAATTAAAAAATTTGATTTTTTTTAGGTGTTTAACAAATTGGTCTTTAAGATAGATCTATGCTAGTTTTTAATTACTTTTTATTTCTAATAACACTGTTTTCAACATTTCCGGATATTTTTTCTTGGCTTGTTTTTTTTTTGAATATTGTAGAAATTTTTTATTGATTCTTCAAAAATCATATGATAGTTTTTAAACTTGCATAATCTTAATGCCCTCTAAGTATTTGAGGACACTGAATCCATTTATGCATTAAAAAACATGATTTAGGCACTTCAAAATTAAGATTTTGGGAAAAAAAACCATAAAAGACCTGTAACAAGTTGCCGAGGTAATTAATTAAGTTACATATTTATCAATATGAGTATGCTTTATTGTGTGTCCCAATGCTCTATAACTTTTGGGTGTTGAATAATAAAAAAATGAAACACTCCAATGAATTGAAATGGTTTCTAACACTACATAAAGTATATCAGCATAGATGAATTGAGATGAATTGAAAGTCCAAAATGTCTAACAAGTAGACGACATAATTAATTAAGTTACATATTTATCAATATGAGTATGCTTTATTGTGTGTCTCAATGCTCTAACTTCCGGTGTTGAATAATAAAAAAATTAAACACTCCAATGAATTGAAATGGTTTCTAACACTACATAAAGTATATCACCATAGATCCATTTTAAAGGGGATCTACCAAGAGCTGCCAGGGATCAAATCTTTCCAACTGCAAACCTCTTTTTAGAGTAGAAATATTGAAGAAGTGTGTAATGCAATGTTTATGAGATTTTAAATATTTTAAATCTAATTCAAGATGACATATTTTTTATTATTATATTATATTATTTTTTTTATAAAATACATATTATTTTTATTATATTTTATTAAAATCACTTATAACTTTAATATAAACACTGATGAAAAAGTTACACATCTGCCTCTATAAACTGTAAAATGAGTCTCTTCAACACAATAAAGCTAGTACGTCCTATAAACACTTTTGGGATCCAAGATAGTGGAGGGTTGGGTATTCAAAGAATTGAACAAGAATGGAATCAATGAAAGATCAAAATTTCGTACCTTATTTGCATGACTGTAGCTAGCTCGTGTTGTTTATACTTTTTTAATTATGAATAAGCTCGAATGGCTTAACTTTAATGGGGATTCGAAATTTACACTGTATAAGAGTATAGAAAGCTCGTTCTTTTACACGTTGGTTGATCATGAATAAGTTCTAATGACTTCTCTTGAATGGGAATTCAAAATTAACATAGATTTGGCAATTCTTTTATATTGATGTCTTTAAACCAAATTATTCATCCAGTTTTTTTTGGTCTTTTGTCAATTTTTTTAGTTTTTCATTGTATTGATACTAATAGCAAATAATAATTAGCATGTTGCAAAGCATTGAGCTGCCAATCATAAACAGGCTGCAGCATGCTAAGTATTGCTTTGCTTGCAAATACTAAAAGTAGTGCATCATTATCTGTCATATATGTTTCTTTAACACAATTTCATTAAACTGTTCTTATGTTTCTTGTTAAGTTTCTTCTCACACATTTTCATTAAACTGTTGTTATGTTTATTCTGACACGTTTTCATTAAACTGTTGTCTGAATAATCTGAAAACAAACATATTCAGTAGCTCTCTGTGCCCATATTAACACTGCCTGCCATCCAACCATATGATCCGCAATACAACTTCAATCCCTTCACAAGCCACTCACGAGTATCTCACACAAATGCAATAATAAGGCTGCTGCCAAAGGGCAAAATGACAGCAGATTCTTGAAAGAAACATGACATATTTTCATTAGGTCTGAATGATCATCAGAGAACAAACATATCCAAAAGCTCTCTGTGCCAATACTAACACTGCCAACCAACCAGCCATATGATCCACAATGAAAATTCATTCTCTTCACAAGCCCCACGCGTTTCTCATGCAATGCAATAATAAGGCTGCTGCCAAAGGACACGCCACAGAAGGACGAGTTTCTCGCACAATGCAATAAAAAGGCTGTTGCCAAAGGGCACGAGGACAACAAATTCAACATACACATACACATTAGGAAACACGGACAGCAGATTCAACAGAAACAGGAGGAACAGAAAGGACTGACAAAAGTATATTGCCATGCGTGATTGGGAGGTGTTGCTTTATGCGGAGGCAACCTCGTTATCTGTTTTCTTTATTTATTTGTCATATAAAAACATCTTATTGGAAAAGTGAGAGTTTTGCATGCCTGATGATGTTTCATATGTCTCATATAAACATGGTGAGCAATATTCTGCAGGTCATTTAATGTGGTGGTAACAGGATTGATGTCAGAAGGATGTTAAGGATATCAAGTCAAGTCTGCTGTCGCGACATTAAATAGCTTGCAACAGGTTGAATATTGCTTGCACATAAACATAGTTCAATAACAATGCTAATACTAGCTTTGACATTGACATGACTAAGTAAACTGATATCAATCTCTGGAATTTGCACAGATTACCAATCCCAATCTGTTATGCAGCTTAAGTTATACACCTAAAATTCACAAACCAAGTTGGATATGCACTTCAAGATCCAGATAAATAACCAAACCAATTCCAGGTCTCAACCTACTGTCTACAACTTCATAAACAACTTCTATGGATACCATTGTTAAATGCCCCCAGCCGGCATTCTGGTTAAGCAACCATAACTTCTGGGCACCTCTGTCAAATGTCCAGTCTGGCACTCTGGTTAAGCAGCCATATCTAGTAGGGAACCTTATCCACAATTAATGGGTCTATGAGTTATAAAGTGTTCAGTACACATGTCATCCTATATTATTCCTATAAACCCCTCCCACACGCTGACTTTCCAATTTCTCACCATAACCCCTATTTAACTTTCTGTATTTATCCTCGTTGTGTCCGATATCCTTTGCTTCATCACTGGGCTCTTTGTATTCGTTTTTGTTCTGCGACGTGTCTATATCTGTGCGTTTTGAAATTAATAGGCCACTTTCTAAATAAAGCAAAGTTTTTGTTAATGACATTTTCTCTCAATTTAAACTCTTTATAAATATTTAGATATTATCTGAGATTTTAGACTTGCTTGAGAAGATCACGAAAGTTAACTTAAGTGTAACAAGTGTTACAGGAAGGATTCATTTCATGGTCGTCGTATCTTGTTATTCTTAAATGCATCTTGAATAAGATGTAAATAAGCTTCAATTAAAGGGTGGTGAAATAAACTGGTAACAATTTGTTTTTGTTTTTTCATGTCAGTTTTAGTTTTTATTTATATACTAAATAGTATTTGTTTTGTGCTGATATTAACTCTAACAACTCTAACAATCTGGTATGGTTGGTTGTACCTATCAGTATTTTGGTATGCTAGTTAAGACTCCAATCATGATGATTCAAATACTCACCTTAACTCCAATGATTGTACAACTGTTAACTTAACTTCAAATCTAATCAAAGTTATATTGGATAACTATTATAAGATATGTAAGTATTAAATTAAATTTATATGAACTTCGTAATAAAAAACTATTAGTTTTTGGAAAAGTAACATCATATGTGCTCCAAAGGTGATAAAACTGAATTTACAATTGATTGCAACAAAAACATTTTGCTATATAATCTTTGTTTCGAGCTACGACAAAATACTTCTTAAAACCTATGTCAACCTATTCTACATGTGTGTTACTTATTCTACATATTTAATTTATTTTTAAAAGTTTAAGTATTACTTTCATCATAATTAATAAAAAATTTGTGTTGTTACAACACTACCATGAAGAAGGGCTGAGCTTATCCAGCATGTACGTTCATGCTGGATAAGCCACCTAGCGTGGGTCCCTACGTCCTTAGTTGACGGAAATTTTCAAAACTCGGCCCGCTCTCGGCAGCCCTGTCCGCCTCCGTCCTGCCACCGCCGTCCTGCTGCCACCGCCACGCGCCGCTGGAGAACATAAATGCATTAACGTTTTCACCTACCATCTCCAGTTCCGATCGATAAGGTTTTGAAATTTAGATTTTGTTCTTTAACAGTCTGGATTGGGTATAATTTTATCACAATCAGCGAGTAGCTTTTTATTTGCAGGCCTAAGCTATTGTGCGTTTGGCAGGCCGCGGAAATCATATACCTCCTCCTCTGCCGCTTCCTGTATCTAACGGTTTCGCTGTGCCGGTTAGACATCAAGATATTATATATGCTCGGCATTCTACAGCATATGCCTCTTTGCCAGCAATATCTGTGCCAGTTGCCTTAGTGTCCCCAGTTCCCGGCGGGACACACAGAGGTAATTACGAAGATCAATTTACTTTCCCCTATAATAACTTAACTTTCAAGAGAATAACCTATACAGAATTGGAAGCACCTCCAAATAAGGTTTTCTCTGGGTGTTCTCGGCCATTTTAAACATAAGGACTTTGGGTTTTATTGTAAAGGAATAGTGGCCTTGTAATTGCTTCATCCAAAATAATTTAGTGCTGTTATTTTTTCCTTGAGAAAGTGCATCTTATGCTACATCGCAAACCTGTTGAAAATTGGAATACATCATGTATTACATCAATGAGTCTGGGCATTGCCTAATCTTCGCAACTATCCCAATGTAGGCAATAAAGCCCAGCATGCCCGGCTTAACATCCACTTCTAATGAATTATATATCTTTCCAGGTTGAAAACTGGGATGCTACCTTTTCTTTTTCTAAAGGCCAATGTTTAAATATTTGGAGCTTGCTTGACCAATCAGTTACTACTATTGACCAGTTGGAGCATCTCATATGAGGGTACTTTTTTCCTTAATTTCCATCTTTTCCAATTGCTGTCTTTTGACAGAGAGGTCATCCTATCTTTGAGATATTTTTTGCTATAACCATCTTTTCTGCAGTGTTTTTTTGAGATCTTATCCTCGGTGCTTTTTGCATAAATTTGCTAGTTTATTTCAGGGCTGGGAAATAGATAGAAAGGGTGCATCACATGAGAGGGTGGACAATATTCCCCTTTGAGTGCAGCTTAACTGCTGAGAATGGTGTAAGCTTCACTGTAAGCCACGACCAACATCATCTTGTAATCATTTTTGTATGCATTTCCAGGATTGGCTAAGGGTGGACCTAGTTAACATTTTCTAGGATTAATTAACTCCTATCTAGTCAATATGGGCCCATAAACCCTCTTGGAGAAAACACCCTAGGATTAAGTTGTGTATACAATATATATACACAACTCTCATTTGTAATTTCACATATCTTGTGATCATTGGTTTACATATTTTATACAAGTGACTTAACCTACGATCACCATAAAGTGTTGCACTCTATTGCTCATGGGTAATTTTTCTTCCTAGTGCTCTTGTTCTTGGTTTATGTTTCTCCAACACACTTGTGTTGGCTTATCTTTGCTTTAATGAAAAATTAGGGTTTGCTGGTTGGTCCCATTTGATCCTTTCTCTCTTCACTGAATCTCAACATGGGATTAGAGAAAGTGTGAACCTCCCTTACCTAATTCTGTAGTTGATATGAGGCTAATTCTGTAGTTGATCTGAGGCTATTTGGCTGGTGGAATCATTGTTTTTGTGACTGTGGAACCAGAATTTCAGATCATCCTTTTACTGCAGATTTCAATTGTCAATCCAAGGCTATTTTGTTTGTGGTGCCACTGATTTTGTGAGTTCAGAACTAGTGTTTTAGATCGTCTTTTTACTGCAGATTTTCCATAGCTCATTTGAGGCTATTTGGTTGGTGGCATCATTGGTTTTGTGATTGTGGAACTGGGATTTAGTGGCATCATTGATTTATCAATGAAGCATATAAGATTTGGGACAACAATCCATAGGAAGATAATTTGGAGGATGGAGCATTGGTTACCCTGTCTAGCACTTTTAACAGCCTGAGCTTCATGTTCAGTTCCACTTCCACTTCCATCTTGACAGTTACCTCCGTTTTTGACTCAAGCTTGATAGTACGTGGAGGCTCATAGGGAAATGTGGTCATGCAAAGAGGAAGGGAAAATAGATAGAAATTAGATTATTTGTTTCTCCTGTTTCACTACTTTATATGTCATAGACTTTAGCTTAGTTTAATGCTTTGGGCCTTTCGGTCTTCAAATTTTAGTTAAGTTATTATTTTATAACTTATCTACTGCAATTAGAGGTTATTCTCTTGAAAGTTAAGTTATTATAGGTTATTCTCTTGAAAGCAATTACTTTTTAATTTTTTTTTTCAAATGTTAAATGAATAGGCTTCCCAATTATTCAATTTGTGAATTATTGAATGTTAAAGTTAAGTTATTCTATCGAAACAGTGTTTTTTTCCACCAAGTTGTATGTTGTTTAATGAGTTAACAAAATGTAATGATAAAAGAACTGCTTGGTTAATGACATAAAAATATGATGATTTATAGTCTATCATTTATATGGGTTCAATTTATTTATTTCTTTGTTCGCAGGTCTTTAAGTAAACCAAGAAACTCAATTTGGTATAAAATCCTCCACATGAGGTCACAAAACATAAATTAGTTAGGTAGGATTGATTGGGCTAGGCATCCATTAATGCCCTCCAATCTACTTTCATTAGGTATATTTTGAAACATAGCATTGTTGACTTATAGGGTGCTTTATAAATCCTGCTATAAGCAAGTGTTAAAAGAAAACCTGGATCAGAAGTGCGCCGTGCCCAAGGAGGTTAAAGCCGAGGTATAGTTGCCCTGCTCTCCCCTACGAGTCACCCAACTCGTTGTAGGGAGACGACACCATACCGTACAGGTCGAACCACTGATCCACACTTGACGCAAGGTATCTTAGTGGCCAAACTTAGGAAATCACCAAGGAGCACTTGTGGGTGCAATTGACTCTTGAAGTCAGCTATTGCCGTTAGGAGGTGTTGCCAAGTCTTCTAGATTGGAACATTTGCCCCATCACTAGGTGGGATTTTCATTTTGGGGATTAGTTTAGTCCCAACCCTTAAAACGAGTTATGTGAAAGATGGCAATGTTGGTTTCAAGGGATGTTTATCTAAATTCTCATATTGAACTTTACTTTTGTAAATTATGACATGGTTGAGAATATCTCATTTGAATGAGATATCCTACATAAACACTATTGTTATTTAATCAACCATTTATTATTTTTTTGGTTTTCAGAATTTAAGTAATTCGTGTTGATTATGGTCATAACTTCAATACAACTATTTTCCATTTTGAAAATGCTAATTTAAATTTTACTACTCACGGGTTGAATGTTTTATGATCTTTAAAACCAAATAAAATCAAAATGTTTACATTACAAGGACAAACTTTGTACACCTTAGGGGTAATTTCTAATTATATAATTCTATGACATCAATATTTGCAGAAATTGGATAGGATCGTCATGAATCACAAGACATAAGAGTAGGCCTTTATTGAAGTAGTGATTTAACATTGTCACACATGAAGATGAACATGCTTTTATTGAGTATATAATGTTTACATACCTTGTCATATAGTGATTTAATTTGTTTTAATTGGTTGTTGATAAATATATAATCATACATAAAACTTTATGTGTAAACAAGGAAATTGGGATAAGATTTCCCATCGTATTTTAAGCTCAATTCATGGATGTTTGGAATAGGTTGTGATATATTTTATCTAGCCTTTTTTCCTAGTGTAATGTGAAAAATGCTTATTTTTATTTAATTTTAGTGTTATGAGAATGGGTTCACCTTGATATGAAAATAAAGGATTCAGATTTCTTAAAAATGCTAAAATAATTAAATTTTAGGATTAAAAGGTGCAGAGCAGTCGTTTATATTTTGTTTTATTAGTTACTCAAGACAAATTACATCCATATATGATTCTCACAATTCACATTTGTATTTGAAGTTTGAGATTGGTTTCAAGTTAGAATTACTTTCTAGATGTATTAATAAGAAAAGTAAAATATTATCACAATTCAGTAATTTAGAAATTTATATATTTTTATACATATTTTATAATAATATTAATAAAATAAAATGTAAAAGTATTTTTAAAATGTAATAAATAATAAATAAATAAATCTAAATTTATCAAAATTTTGAAATATTAAATGATTTAGATATTTAGTTGTTTTTTCAACTTTTAGAATTACTTTCTAAGTGTATTAATAAGAAAAAGTAGAATATTCTCACATGAGATATTTATTATTTTAAGTATATTTTATAATAACATTAATAAAATAAAATGTTTTTTTTAAAATGTGATATAAAAAAATTAAATAGAAAAACAAATAATAATAAAAAAACCTAGGAAGTGCGTTTCTGATTTCCTAAGTGGCACCTAAAAGTGGAACCAACTTCGTGCGAGCGCCCGTATGGCATCTGCTTCATCTTGTATAGCAAATGGACTTGGTGATTACCTCCCTTATAGATAGTTATATTGGTGTTTGTGTATTGATTTGGTTGTATATATTCTTGAATTTGTTACGTAGTGATTTTCTTGTTTTGATTAAGTGCATAAATTTGTTGTTGTGCTTTGATTATGCTTAAGTTATATGTTTAGATAGTATATAATAATTTACATTTATATAACATCTACAACATTATTATAAACTGCCTTTTTTCTAGACGACTTTTATAGGTTGTATAATTTTTATAGTTTATATATTTATTGTTGTGAAGAAGCTAACAATTTTTCATCAAGATCCATGAATGATGCACTCATTCCCCACACATCCTCTGTTGAGCGGCATAAGAGAATAATTGAGGAGAACAATATGAAGAAGTTGAAGCTCATGCATTCAAACCGTGCTCTCCTCTTGGGTTTCAAAACAATGGAAACCACAAGAAGACTTGCACTAGACAAGTTTGTGTGCCCTATTCTTTTTAAGAGACCCATAGAGACACCTCCACTTGTCAAACTCGAAGAACTTGTGAAATTGAAGACACTACAAACTTCCCTTCTGGTCTTGAGACCACCTACCAGACATCATTCTTCATGATTGAATGATACTCTTCAATCATGGCATCCTTCCATGCTTTCTTTTCTGCAGCTTCCTCATAGTCGGAAGGTACTTCATCATTGATGTCACAAAGTAGTGCCACATAGTTGGAGTATGGTCTCAGTCTCTTGCACTCTCTCGAAGTCCCATCTGGATCATCATATTTCTCTACTTCTTGGATAGCTTCTCATTCCCATGCTTATCTTCTCTTGTAGGAGTTATTATCATTAGGTGGATCTAGAGGTCTATATGGTTTTTTCATATCATGGTATTCATGGTCTTCTTGGATTATCTCTTCCATAACTGTATCTTTGGTTCTAGGAAATTCTGGTTCTTCAGTTTCTTCAATGTGGAATTGTATTAACTTGTTGTAAGTTGAGTCTTCATTAAAAGTGACATCTCATCTAGTGTCAATCTTCTTGAATCCTGGGAAGTATATTATATAAGCGTTTGATTTGTCATTCTATCCTATGAATATACCCTTCTTTCCTGAAGGATCTAGTTTGTTCTCTTTTCTTTTGGAATGTGTATGTACACAGGACACCCAAATATTTTGAGATGGTTGACTTCTAGTTTATCTCCTGAGAAAGCTTCTTTTGGAGTCTTATTATCCAAGACACAGTGATATATTATGTTTTGTACATACAAGACTATTCTTACTGCTTCTTCCCATATGTGCATTGGAAGATCTTGGTCATGAAGCATCACCTTTGCTGCTTCCATGATAGTTTTGTTCTTCCTTTCTGCAATGCCATTTTGTTGAGGATTGTACAGAGTGATCATCTCCCTCTTAAACCCATATTCTCTACATATTTATTTGAACTCTTATGAAGTGAACTCTCCACCATGGTCTGATCATAAGGTCTTGATCTTCATATTAGTGTGATTCTCTTCCAAGGCTTTGAAATCCTTGAACTTACTTAAAACTTCATCTTTTATTTTCAAGAAATAAATCCAGGTTTTATGAGAATACTTATCTATAAGAGAAACATAGTATTCATACCCGCTTAAGGAGCTGGATGACATGGGGTCGCATATGTCTGAGTGGATTATATCCAAAATTTCTTTTGACTTTATTTCACTGCTAGGAAATGGTTTATTTACATTCTTCCCTTGAACACATCCTTTTCAAATTCCTTCACGTTTTTCTTACATCTCAGTTAGACATAATATTGCTTTGGTTGCAATTAGTAGTTCTCTATAGTGTACATGTGCAAGCCTTTGGTGCCATAGTTCCCTTGGTCCCATAGATTCATGAACCAAGGCTTGTCCTAGTTGTCCCTTCAACTTGTACATGCCTCCCTCTTGCTCCCCAATTATTGTTGCATCATCTATTGTCTTGCCACTTGGACATCAATAATTAAAACATGTAATTCTTTAGCATCTAAATCTGAAATGGAGAGAAGATTTTTCTTCAAACCTGGTACATTGAGGACATCCTTCATCTTCATTGATTTTCCTAAATCCAACTTATAAGAGGATTCTACACTCACTTTTATGGGATATTGGTAGTCATTGCCAAGTTTCATCTTGTGAGGTGACTCATGTTCTGATAGGTTGATAAAATATTCATTGTACCCTATCATGTGCTTGGAAGCTCCACTATCTACAAGGAAATCATTGCTTCCATGGGTGATGGTACATGTAAGAGCTGAGATCAAAACATATTCTTCATCACTTGAAGAATATTCTCTTGTTCTTTTTTTGTTGGTTCATCGTCTTTAGTAGTGTGAGCATTATGCCTCTTCTTCTTGCTTGTCCTTGTGGATACTTTGTTTATGGGACAATATTTTGCAAAATGGCCTTTTTCATCACATGTGAAGCATCTAAAATTTGAATGGTCCTTTTTTGATATATAGTTCTTGTAGAATATTTTGGGCCTTTTGTGAGGTTGATCCTCCCTCTTGCTTCGATCCTTCTTAGTATGAGTATCTAGGGCTTGGTAATCATCAGCTCTCATCTTCTCTTCTCTTGACACTAATCGAGCTTCTTCTTGAGTGCATTCTTCCCATAATATTTTGAACTTGATTAGCTTCTTCCTAGTGCATATCCCTTGAATGAATGAGTCCCATGATCTTGGGAGACAATTCAAGGTGGCCATCACAATATCTCCTTCTTCAACACTTTCTTCAATGGCCTCTAGTTGCTCCTTTATTAAAGAAACCCTTATGAAGTAAGACTGGATCGTTTTTGAGTGTTGGATATTCACATTCTTGAGTGGATTTCTCAAACTGGCATCTTCCGCTTGAGTTTCTTTCCTTCAAATAGTTTTATCAACACATCAAACATCTTCTTGGGGGTCCTTAATGATGAGACATAAGGAATGCAATGATCTTTGATTGAGTTTGGAATGATTCTCTTAGCTCTTATCATGTTCTTCTTGTGAATAGACTTTGCATCATCTCCCTATGGTTCTGGAATCTCCTTATTGGCATACTTGTCCATGTCATTCTCTTCTAGAATAATAGATATTCTATACTTCCATTTTCGGAAGTTGTCATCTTCGTCAAACTTGTCCTCAAGCTTGGTATGATACATCATTTTGATATGATAACTTCGAATGGAAATAACAAAGAAATAGATCTTACCAATTTGAGATGCACAAACTGCTCCTTGATCTAGTTGAACTAGGGTTTGACATAGAAACCCTAATTTTTAGACTTGGAATGTTGAACTTCTGTTCAGATATAAATATGTGCATCCTCAAGGCGATTTTCCTAGTGGCATCCTTTTCAAAAATCTATGGAAGGAAGCTCCAAGAATTTGATGCCCTAGTTCCTTCCTGCAGTGGCCGCTAGTAAAAAATCAAAACTTCTCAAAACTGGAATCTGTCTCCACCACAAGATGTGCCTCCTTGAGGCGAGTTGGATTGGCCTTCTTTTCTAGAAAACATTTGGAGAAAAGTGCTAGAACTTGGAAGCTCTAGTTTCTGCAGTTGCATAGAGGCCTTCTTTCAGGGTGGATATGATACCATGTTAGAGTTTGCACTTTAATTCAAATATGTTAGATTTTTAATCTAATGCAATAGGATCACTAAAAGATAGACAATCATAACACAAAAGAGAGACATAAATAATTTTATCCTAGGAAACCACAAGGGAAAAAACCTAGCAACTTCTTATGTATAGATTCGTTACTTAGTACAATGTCAGGAAGATAGAAAACACAAAGATAAGATGAGTTTCACAGCTTCTTCTTTTTCTCCAATGAACTTGTCTTTCTCTCTCTTGGAGCGAACTTGCTTGTGATTGTTGTGTGTCCAAATGAGGGAGGGCGCATCTCTATTTATTCTCTTTCATGTGGGTGACCTTTTACCTAACTGGCTTGACTTCATGACCTTACTGGGTCGACTTCTCCTAGGGTGACTCAAAAATATGTGTTATACTTGTTCTTTTGGGGACTATTGCTTTGAATTACAATGAAGGTTTTACCTCGACTCTTACATGACCAATTACATCAATGACATCTTCAATTAGAGGGAAAACATACCCGAAAGGAGGAATAACAAAAGTACATAATAATGATAATAATAATAATAATAATAAAGAATATATTCTGAAGTTACATTTACAACAACAATGGGAATTTATTAGGTGGTTGATTCAACCATGCTTTGTATGATTCCTCTCCAATCTGTGCTCATTTTCTAGCCTTCTTTCGATTTGACATTGTAGCGGGGTGCACCGAATGATGGTATACATGTCGCTTGTCATCAGATTTGAAAAATATTGAATAATACATCGATGATATTAGTAAACACAATGCAATTAGTTTGTTCAAAGTTCATACCAAACAATTATTAGAATTATCCATATTTGTTTCTTATCAGTACATGTGCAAACAACCACTTTATTAAAAAAATGTCGAATTGAGCAATTTGTTTACATTAAATCTATTGAAATAAAAAATTACAATTAATCAATTATATTTTTCTTACCCCAATGAGACATCTAAAGGTAGCCCTAATGCAAGGAATCTTTGATGAATAGTTGGTGGTTTATGAAAGTTATATATTTTCTTAACAACTCATCACCAAGAGACAAACTGAGTATTGCATGCACGACAACAACTATGGACACTTTCCTATTGATAAAAACTCCTTGTTATTGAAGAGTTCATTGAATGAACAATTTACACTAAATAATGAGCACCTATTGCTATTATGAACCTCCAATGTTCCCATGAGTGCGTGGACGACCATCAATATATAACAGGTTCCTCTTGTTAAAACTTCTAAATGCACAACCATTCATGCACACACTATACATTGAAATGTTATGTTTGTAGTTAACGACATTCAAGTAATTAGACTAACAATAAAGATGACCACAAAATGGTGTAAGTGCTACTAACTATTTGGGAGGAATAAATACATGTGTAAGGATAAACAACCTAATATTTTAATAATATATTTGATACTTGATGATTGTATAATTAATACCGCAAAAGGATAATAGATTTCCAACATCGGGCTTAGGTAGAGAAGACGACCAATCACCATACAAAACTCAGTTATAATAGGTTTGGTATTTACTTTGCAGATGGATAGAAATATAGAAGTCATCACTACCCTCTAATAATTAAAATGACCTTTGTGTGTATTGAGACATTTTGCTCTAATGAGCTTGTACAACTTTTTGGATATCCTAGTAGAGGTTTTTCTAGTGGCATTGATATCATACTTTTGACTCTACAACTCTCAACTGAAACAACAGAAGGAGATGGGTTGGTCAATTTAGGATGTCGTTTTGGATTCTAACTTTAAAAAAGGGAGCATATAGAAGTGTTCTTACATGTTTTCTCGGTATAACCTATTGGAATTTCAACTGCAGTGGGAGGTATTAGACCAGCAACGTTGGGTAGCCTATTATTAATATAGTGCATCAATGTGACACGTTAAGGGTTTTATTTCAAACATTGGAAATTTGAAAAACCACATACTACCGGGGTGTCATAAAAGAGATTCAGTTCACAATGAAGTACCATTGAATCATGATTATGGTAGAAGATGGAATCTTAAAATTAATGGGGTAAAACAACTTTTATCGTACTTCAATTTGGATTACATTGCATGGCTTACCAATGAAATAATGGTTATAATAGGCATTGCCAATGATTGGGAACAATATGGGAAAAACGATACTCGTTGATGATAATTCTCTTTCTATTGGACATCAATTGATGGATCATGTTTTATTGGAAATGGACCTCTCTCAAGGATTGTATAAGAGTGGATTTCATTTTAGGTGAGATGAGATTTTCGATAAATCCTATGGATTATTTACATGTGCCATTTTGTTGATTACTTCCAAATCCTATTCTCAAAAAATATGGCAGAAAATGGGATCTAGAAGCATCCATGCTCATGGGAGGTTTTTTGTCCCTCCCAATGATAATTTTATTTTTGATAAGATGAAGTGAGCACTGTGATTTCAAGATGGAATATTTCTCCATTAAATGGATTGAAGATTATGGGGTGGTGGATTTTTTTTGGAAAATTTGTTATCGATGGAACAACATGTCTCCTCTCCCTTGTACGTCGATATTTCCATAGTCTTAATAATTAGCAGTGAGGTGCAGAAGGTGGAATGTAAGACCACAAAGTACCTTTCCAATAATGTGAATTTAAACTCTCATTTTGCTTGAGTTTAGAATGTTAGTACCCCCTACTGTCATAAAGTATCATGACCATTCTTCCAATAGTATCCACCCAAAAGGTTTGTCAGGCAAAGCTTCCTGTAAGTGTCCTAATTTAGAAGATATTTATGATCCCTCTCAAATTTAGCTTGAACTCAACACTCTCCTTCCTCCCTCTATATCCTATGGAAGATCCTCTAGAGGAGGTAGTCGATATAATATAAGGACGACATGGGGATCCTCTTGGGTTGGTTTAGGCATGTTAAGTGGGTTGGGTGTGGATTAATTAGGTTAAATATGGGTGTGAGCATATGTTGTAGTAGTAAGAAATAATTGTGCAATTTGTAAGTAGGTATGTTGTTTTACTTCTCTCATTTTATAATTAATAGAAGAACAAGAAACCTTTATATTAAATTTATAATTTGTCATGGCGTTTAAAATTTGTGGGAAACAAAGTATGGAGTGGAGTCAACATAAGAGTTATTGAGAAACGACATAAGGAATGCCTTTAAATGAATGTGTACCATTTATGAATCACTTATTGCTATGATATTCTTTTCAATTTACATAATGATGTATATGATTTCCTTTTTCGTTTTGTGCACCAATGTAGACATACTCGTTACACTTTATTTTTATGTTTGTAGAAGGAACATGAAGAGGAGAACCAAAATCAATCCAATCAACGAAACATTTTTTTTCAAAGAAAAAAATCATTTTATTCATAGAGAATAACATAGAATGTCCTTTCAGACTTACATCAGTGTTCTTCAAGCATTCTTTTGCTTCTTACATACCGGCATATGGCCTTACATTACATTTTAACAAAAAGGCCAATGTTGAGCCTGATATCTTCTTTTGCCTAAATAAAATATTTTTTTGGCGCTTCAATGTTCTACAAACATCCGCTCTGTTGATGTTACCATACAGTGCATGAGCTCGCTCCTTTATTAAGTAGGCTTGGAAAAATGACAATTTCCAGAAGCCCATGCATTAGCTGTTGTTGGTCATTTTGATTAGGTTCTCATGCTAGCGAATCAATGAAATATTTAGTCAAATAACCCAAGCACAATATCGTTTACAAGTGATGAAGAAATGAGGCGCCATGCAAGCATCTCGAGCATTGACAACAATTCGAGTGAAGAATGACAATTGAAATATAAATAATTGGATGTTATTGCAAGTTGTATGGTTTAAAATGATTGTTTATGAAAAGCAAACATTTTTGCTTAATGTATTTGACATAATATCTTGATTGGTTACCAATAACTCTAACAATTACATATTGACATTTTGATTATAACAGATTATTGTGGACCTTTTTGTTGTCCCATTTTGTATGATGAAAGATCTCTTATTTATATGTAATAACATGATTTTCTTATTATATTACATTGTTTAATGTTGTAAGATTGTTACATTGCTCATTAAATATATGGACAATTAAATATTACAATGAAAATATACCTAATTAATTGGTTTAACACATTAATACAATCATTATATCCAAACACAATAATTACAACTAAAATATCAATATTATTATAAATTATTTCATTTTTGATGATTATTAAAATTAAAGAAAATTAATTGAACTCAATGCTATGGGTGAAGCATACATAAATCAATCATGGTTTTTTATTCCTGTTTAAAAATGCTCTATGGTGATCTAAAACCTTTAAATCACATCGGTGTTTTGTTATGATAAAAATGCCTCCATGCTTATATAAAATTAGCACACCGGTGTACATTTCTTTAAAAACGCATCCCTAATACCATAGGAGTAGCATTGGCGATATGAAATTTACAATGTGCATATAATCATAAACATTGCTACATCTTTGAGAACCCTATTTGCTGGTGCTGTCGATATGATTAGATTATAATCACTCACATAATACTATATCACATTCTGCCGAGGCAATGAATTTCATATTCACTAAGATTTAGATAATGATTTTCTAGATGTAATTTTTTTTAATCTTAAAATTATACTTCAAAAAATTAAAAAATTTGAATTTTTTTAGGTGTTTAACAAATTGGTCTTTAAGATAGATCTATGCTAGTTTTTAATTACTTTTTATTTCTAATAACACTGTTTTCAACATTTCCGGATATTTTTTCTTGGCTTGGTTTTTTTTGAATATTGTAGAAATTTTTTATTGATTCTTCAAAAATCATATGATAGTTTTTAAACTTGCATAATCTTGATGCCCTCTAAGTATTTGAGAACACTGAATCCATTTATGCATTAAAAAACATGACTTAGGCACTTCAAAATTAAGATTTTGGGAAAAAAAACCATAAAAGACCTCTAACAAGTTGCCGACGTAATTAATTAAGTTACATATTTATCAATATGAGTATGCTTTATTGTGTGTCCCAATGCTCTATAACTTTTGGGTGTTGAATAATAAAAAAATGAAACACTCCAATGAATTGAAATAGTTTCTAACACTACATAAAGTATATCAGCATAGATGAATTGAGATGAATTGAAAGTCCAAAACGTCTAACAAGTAGACGACATAATTAATTAACATATTTATCAATATGAGTATGCTTTATTGTGTGTCTCAATGCTCTAACTTCCGGTGTTGAATAATAAAAAAATTAAACACTCCAATGAATTGAAATGGTTTCTAACACTTCATAAAGTATATCAGCATAGATCCATTTTAAAGGAGATCCACCAAAAACTGCCAGGGATGAAATCTTTCCAAGTGCAAACCTCTTTTTAGAGTGGAAATGTTGAAGAAATGTGTAATGCAATGTTTATGATCTTAATTTATCTAGTTTGTTTAATTTATATATAAGCTATTTTAAATATTTTAAATCTAATTCAAGATGACATATTTTTTATTATTATATTATATTATTTTTTTATAAAATACATGTTATTTTTATTATATTTTTTATTAAAAACATTTATCAACTCTAATATAAACACTGATGAAAAAGTTCTATCAACTGTAAAATGGGTCTCTTCAACCCAATAAAGCTACTACGTCCTATAAACACTTTTGGGATCCAAGATCTTGGAGGGTTGGGTATTCAAAGAATTGAACAAGGATGCAATGATCTTGGAGGGTTAGGTATTCAAAGAATTGAACAAGGATGCAATCAATGAAAGATCAAAATTTCGTACCTTATTTGCATGACTGTAGCTAGCTCGTGTTGTTTATACTTTTTTAATTATGAATAAGCTCGAATGGCTTAACTTTAATGGGGATTCGAAATTTACACTGTATAAGAGTATAGAAAGCTCGTTCTTTTACACGTTGGTTGATCATGAATAAGTTCTAATGACTTCTCTTGAATGGGAATTCAAAATTAACATAGATTTGGCAAATCTTTTATCATTGATGTTTTTAAACCAAAGTATCCATTTTTTTTTTGTTGATCTTTTGTCAAATTTTTTTAGTTTTCCATTGTATTGATACTAATTGCAAATAATATTTAGTATGTTGCATAGCATTGAGTTCTAAATCTACCATGCTGCAGCCGCAGTAAATGCTATACAACATACTAAGTATTGCTTACAAATACTAAAAGTGATGCATCATTATCTGTAACATATGTTTCTTTGACACAATTTAATTAAACTGTTCTTATGTTTCTTGTTAAGTTTCTTCTCACACATTTTCATTAAACTGTGGTTATGTTTATTCTGACACGTTTTCATTAAACTGTTGTCTGAGTAATCTGAAAACAAACATATCCAGTAGCTCTCTGTGCCCATATTAACACTGCCTGCCATCTGCCTGCCATCCAACCATATGATCCACATTACAACTTCAATCCCTTCACAGGCCACTCACGAGTATGTCACACAAATGCAATAATAAGGCTGCTGCCAAAGGGCAAAATGACAGCAGATTCTTGAAGGAAACATGACATATTTTCATTAGGTCTGAATGATCATCAGAGAACAAACATATCCAAAAGCTCTCTGTGCCAATACTAACACTGCCAACCAACCAGCCATATGATCCACAATGCAAATTCATTCTCTTCACAAGCCCCACGCGTTTCTCATGCAATGCAATAATAAGGCTGCACGCCACACAAGGACGATTTTCTCGCACAATGCAATAATAAGGCTGTTGCCAAAGGGCACGAGGACAACAAATTCAACATACACATACACATTAGGAAACACGGACAGCAGATTCAACAGAAACAGGAGGAACAGAAAGGACTGACAAAAGTATATTGCCATGCGTGATTGGGAGGTGTTGCTTTATGCGGAGGCAACCTCGTTATCTGTTTTCTTTATTTATTTGTAATATAAAAACATCTTATTGGAAAAGTGAGAGTTTTGCATGCCTGACGATGTTTCATATGTCTCATATAAACATGGTGAGCAATATTCTGCAGGTCATTTTATGTGGTGGTAACAGGATTGATGTCAGAAGGATGTCAAGGATATCTTCTGACATCAAGGATATCAAGTCAAGTCTGCTGTCGCGACATTAAATAGCTTGCAACAGGTTGAATATTGCTTGCAGACAAACATAGTTCAACAACAATGCTTTTGACATTGACATTACTAAGTAAACTGATATCAATCTCTGGAATTTACAGAGATTACCAATCCCAATCTGTTATTTACACAGATTACCAATCCCAATCTGTTATGCAGCTTAAGTTATACACTTAAAATTCACAAACCAAGTTGGATATGCACTTCAAGATCCAGATAAATAACCAAACCAATTCCAGGTCTCAACCTACTGTCTACAACTTCATAAACAACTTCTATGGATACCATTGTCAAATGCCCCCAGCCGGCATTCTGAGCAACCATAACTTCTGGGCACCTCTGTCAAATGTCCAGTCTGGCACTCTGGTTAAGCAGTCATATATAGTAGGGGACCATATCCACAATTAATGGGCCTATGAGTTATACAAGTGTTCAGTACACATGTCATCCTATATTATTCCTATAAACCCCTCCCACACGCCGACTCTCCAATCTCTCACCATAACCCCTATTTAACTTTCCGTATTTATCCTCGTTGTGTCCGATATCCTTTGCTTCATCACTGGGCTCTTTGTATTCGTTTTTGTTCTGCGACGTGTCTATATCTGAATTTTTTTGTGCGTTTTGAAATTAATAGGCCACTTTCTAAATAAAGCAAAGTTTTTGCTAATGACATTTTCTCTCAATTTAAACTTTTTATAAATATTTAGATATTATCTGAGATTTTAGACTTGCTTGAGAAGATCAACAAAGTTAACTTAAGTGTAACAAGTGTTACAGGAAGGATTCATTTCATGATCGTCATATCTTGTTATTCTTAAATGCATCTTGAATAAGATGTAAATAAGCTTCAATTAAAGGGTGGTGAAATAAACTGATAACAATTTGTTTTTGTCTTTTCATATCCATTTTTGTTTTTATTTATTAACTAAATAGCATTTGTTTTGTGCTGATATTAACTCTAACAACTCTAACAATCTGGTATGGTTGGTTGTGCCTATCAGTATTTTGCTATGCTAGTTAAGACTCCAATCATGATGATACAAATATTCACCTTAACTCCAATGATTGTACAACTGTTAACTTAACTTCAAATCTAATCAAAGTTATATTGGATAACTATTATGAGATATGTACGTATTAAATTAAATTTATATGAACTTGGTAATAAAAAACTATTAGTATTTAGGAAAGTAACATCATATGTGCTCTAAAGGTGATAAAACTGAATTTACAATTGATTGCAACAAAAACATCTTGCTATATAATCTTTGTTTCGAGCTACTACAAAAGACTTCTTAAAACCTGTATCAATCTATTGTACATGTGTGTTACTTATTCTACATATTTAATTTATTTTTAAAAGTTTAAGTATTACTTTCATCATAATTAATAAAAATTTTGTGTTGTTACAACACTACCATGAAGAAGAGATACTTTTCACGGTCCCTTTGATCATAAAAGAGATACCAGTACTTTTCACCGCCCCTTTGATCATAAAAAGATACCAACAACTTCGATCAAAGACATTGTTTTTATAAAAGCTGTGGATAAAGCACTTAGCAAAGTAAATCTTGGACCAAAAATTTATGGTTTAAAGTAAATAATTAAGGTTGAGAATATGAAAAAATTAACTTGGAGACAAAAGTACACTAACTAACGAAAAATACACTTTTGGCATTTAAAAGAAAGCTCGAGTTTGTGATGGTTGTGGTGAATCGTTAGAGGTATTGGGTGTTAATGAAACCAAAAAAACTCAAAGACAAAAGTATAGTAACTAACCAAAAAAAAGACACTTTGGGCATTTAAAAGAAAGTTCCAGTTTGTGAATTGTGATTGTGGTGGTGGATAGGGAGAGGTCCTAGGTGTCTATGGGAAATTCTTCAAAAGTGGCTATAGTGTAGTGGTACAGTAGAAACAAAAAAACTCAGTCTCTTCAAATTACTCTAATGGCTTTGTTTATCAGTAACTTGCTGAGAAGAAGGGAAGCGTTAACCTCTTTCTTTCTCCTTTTTGTTTTGGTTTTTCCAGATTATTCTAATACTATAAAAGCTCTTACCTTGACGTCAACAACCAGGAGCATTTTTATCGAAGATTGTGCAATAATGTCTTAGCTCTTTAGTCAGAATTCTAAGCTAACATACCTCACACTAACTAGCCAAAATTTTTACCATTTATATCGATGAGGTTAACAAATATATCTACTAATACTTGACTAGATTTTTCATGCCGTTTTTCAGTTGGCATCTTGTCATTCTTTGAATCGTTTTCCACTGTATTGGTATTATAGATAGTGATGTTTCTTGTGACAGACGTTCATCAGACTGCTGCCTTGATGATCAGAAGACAAACATAACCAGAAACTCTCTCTGTCAATGTTGGAATTTAATATTAATTCACTGCAAGCCGACCAACCATATGATCTGTCAATGCACAAACCAGCCACGCGTTTCTCACACACTGCAATAATAATGCAGTTGCCTATAATAATGCAGTTGCCTAAGTGTTAGTAAAAACCGAGCCCGTAAACTTGAGTTATTGCTTAGTTATAAAATTTCACTTGTTATTTCTTTTTCTTTTTTCTTGTCGTGAACAGAACTTAACCCACAACTTGTAGGTTTTACTTGAACTTACTTGCTCCACTGGTTTGGTTTTAGTAGGAATTTACAAATGATATTTCTTAGTCTAAAAAACTTAAGAAATTATAAATGTTTTCCACTCACCAGTAATATGAAGTAAAAAGGGACACAATCAGCAATTCAACAGAATTATAAAAACATATAACCAAACATTTATGAAGACTTGTGTTGACCACTCTGTGCTAAAACCTGGAACTTTTAGTGGGTGAGAAATTTATGGATTCTTTGATATTTCACTCAACCATTAAATGTAAACCCCATTTACACAAATATTTCTAGAGAAAATGTAGGCTAAGCAAACATGTATTTCAACCATAAACTATTTGATATATATAACTTGTCCAGAAATAACAAAAGGTAATACAAACTTGCCGGCTCTCCGACAGATCCAACTTTCGGACAGATTCTTTTACAGAGCTTGTACTCTTCCACAGAATCAACCACAAAGAAGCTTGAGCTTCAACTTCACTCTCTGCTGATAGTTCCCTCTCTCTCTTTTTCCCACTTAGAGTTCTCTTGTGAGTTCTAATTAATTTACAATTTTCTTTTTCTATTTATAGACAACCTGAAATTGCTTCTTCGTGAATCTACAGACTTGCCATTAATAGCTGTAATAACTATCTACCTACAAACTTAGCTTCAGAAATTAATTCTACTAGTTTACATTGCAGAATCGTGGACTCTTCACTCTTGTCAGACTGACTAGCAGAGACCTGATTACTACTAACTCTGGCAAGGTGGACTGAGGTCTAATAAGGCTGCTGCCAGTAATTACTTTTTTCCAACACTAAGGACCACATATTCATCAGAAAAAGGAGGAACACAATGGACCGAGGATTGTTTTTTCTCTTTGTAAACTGTATAGAATTATGCAATAATTTCTGATCGAGACAAGAGAACAGTAATCCAGGATGTTGCTTCATGCGGAGGCAATCTTATCATTTGATTTTTATTTCTCTGTAATTATACAAATATATATGGAAAAAACGAGAGGTATGCAAGTGGGATGAGGTCCCAGACGAGCATGGTTCAAAAATCAGCATCTGGTTCCAGATGTACATGCAGTGGCAGTGCCAGGTTGAACAATGGCCTGACTGAGTGCAGGTCCACATCTTTTACTGATATACTGATACATATTTGGACAATGGCCTGACTGAGTACAGCAACAAATGTTTAGTCTATGAATTTGTGATAAAAAAAGTCAAAATTGTTTAAGAAAATTGTTATCTTAGTAATTTTATCATTTCAATAATGTTAATATTGTATTTGTTTCGTTTTAAAACTAATTAAATTGCAAAATTGTTATTTAAACATTCTAAATTACAATTTCAAAAAAAATGATTTTCATAAAATTAATTCCAAATTACAATTTCAAATAAATAAATAAAATGATTTACATTGAAAGCCTTGCTCCAGGCCAAACATTTCAATGATACAAATATGATATGATATGATATGATATCAGGCCAAACATTTCACTGATACACAAATCATATCACATCTGGAGTTCACTCAAACGACCAAACATAAGTTTATTATGCAGCTAAATAAATACGTCCCATATTCCCAAAACCAATGTTGATATGCATCTCATGCAGGCAAATTACCAAACTGTATCCAGGGTAGTATGTATGTATATAAATTCTGAACTTCTCTGCGTTAAATCACTCGTTTCTTTTACAGCATGTGTTTGTTTTGAGCAGTGTTCGGAATATTGGATGGTAATGGGGGCGCATTTTGTAAGTGAAATAACATTAGTATTTATAAAAATATTGGATTGTAATGGGGCATTTTGTAAGTGAAATAAAATTAGCATTTATGTTTATTGGAGTTATTTTTTTTTATAAGGAAGGTTAATCTTTATATAGTTTGTATTTGGTCAGTGTTTTACTTTTAGTGTAGGTGTTTATTGAGTTTTATGAACTCTTTACAGAAGTTTATGGAGTTTAGTTAGATTTATATGAAATAGAAACGATGATGATGATGATGATGATGATGGTGGTGGTGGTGGTGGAGTTTAATTAGTTTCTTTTAAAATTGTATTCCTATCCTCAAAGAGCTTGGTGAGAAGATGATGATGATGATGGTGGTGGTGGTGATGGTGATGGTGGTGGTGGTGGGGTGGAGTTTAATTAGTTTGTTTTAAAATTGTATTCCTATCCTCAAAGAGCTTGGTGAGAAGCCTCCCGAGCTCACTATAATTTTGACAAGTTAAAAGACTAGGAAGATCGGTATTGCAACAAAGATTATGAAACTGAAATCAAATGTGGGTGTAAGCATTGCACTCTAAGAGGAAGTGAATTTCATCTTCAATGTTCCTTATCTCACAGAGACGGCAGATCCTTTTGACCCATGGTGTTTTAGGAACAGTCCAACTAATTGTTTCACTATGGATGGAGCTCATAAGAATTCTTTCCTATCTTGGCTATATTAGTTTTTTTCTTTAAACTAGTTAAAACAAAGAAATACTTCTGATTTTCTAGAATAGGGCTGATGACCTCCTTCTAATATCTTAATTTGTAGTTTTTCTAGTTATCACAATTTATTACAATATTCTTTATTATTGTATTAAAATTAATTGTTTTTAATTATATTAATAAGATTATGAAATTAAACAATAATATGGATAATTAAATATTTAGGTATATTAACATTTTTTTATAGATTTATTAAATGTTGATATTAAAATTTAATTTTTAAAATAAAAATGAAATTTCAAGTAAATTAATAATGTATGTTTATTAAATATAGCTTGGGTGATTGAAAGAATGATTATTAACTTTTATTGAGATTTAAATACATTTATTTTCTAATTATTAAATTAATATAAATATTAATGTAATGACTTTATTAGCATTATTTTTGTATGTCATATGCATACTATCAACTTGAAATCAAACATTTTAAAATTATTAAATTCTTTTTTTTTAAATTTTTTTTAATTTTATAAACTTATATTACTCATACATTTAATATAAAAATAATAACATTTTATTATAACATTAGTTTTCTTAACAATTTTGTGTTAATTCTTTTCGAATATTACTTTATACATGCTTCTAAATGTCATATTATCGTGATGATGATGGAGACTTGATTTTGTTCTCACATATTTTGAATTAATTGTTACGTCGTGAACACCATTTTATTGATGTTACTGGTGTCATTCGAATGATATAGCTCAGCATTTAAATGTGGTATCCATTTCATAAACATTGTTTTTGAGGTAAGGCATATATAATTTATATGAAGAGATAATCTTTCCTTAAGGTGTAGGTTTAGCATTGTTGAGTTGTAATGTTTATTGTTAGCAACACTAAGCATGGTTAACAATAAACATGGTTGGGTGGGAAAATTTGAGATGTTAATAATTATTTTTAAAATATATTTTGCAATTATATGTGTAAATCATATTCAATACAATCATATTACAATATACATAATTCCAAGTTTATTACAACTATTCATAAGCCCCCATTTCATTTTATTTAAATAATTATTATATTACACAAAGGTCTCACAATAATTACATATTCTCAAAGGTGATTCATAATTTCTTAAATAATTATTTTATTACACTAGGGTCTTACTATGATTACATATTCTTAAAGGAGATTCATAAACAAAGCAATAAAATTGTATAAAGAACCATGCATCCCCAATTTAAAAACAACTACCAATAACTAATAGCTAGTAAATTATGAGATTTTGTGGTATAAAGTAAATCAACTACCTTATATTGATTTATTAGTTATCCATAATTTTAAGAGTAGTTTCTAATTGATTTGATTTATGTTGGATTGTAGAAAATGTGAAATGTGCTCTTTGGGGTTAACAATATTAGCTATAAAAGGAGGCACATTGGGGTTATACATCTACATTATTATAAGGCTTAGGGTTTAATGCTAATTAGAGATTAATGGGGTCATAGGGGTTAGGGTTAGTAGGGTTACTGTAGTTATGGGTTAGCATTGTTTTGGAATTTGTGGGTTTTAACTTTGGGGAATCTTATTAATTTTCTTAAATTTGCAACTATAAAATGTTTGATGATTTTTTTTAACATTCAAATTTTTAAGGCCTTTATATAGTTTTTGGACATTTCTTTTGGCGGTTTTTAGAGTAAAAAAAAATCGCATGGAATTTGGACAAATCATATTAAAAAAAAAGTGGAAATTGACAAATCTTTTTTTTGGAAAAAACATCGAAAAATAGCCCACGTGGGCTAAATTTCGCCCCTAAAATTTCCCCTTGTTTAATGAGTTTGGGATTGAAGTAGGTTATGGATTAGTGTGTTATAGGGGTTAAGGTTCAATGATTTCCGAGGTTATGGTATATAATAATTATGGTTTATTAGGTGTATGTGGGTTAATAGGGTTTGGGGTTAAGCTTAATTGGGGTCAACAGGTATATAATGGTTAGTAGTTTATAGGGTTGTAATAGTTAGGGATACTGTTTAAGGGGTTTGTGGTGTTATAGGGGTTTAGGGATGAGGTTGATTAGAGGTAAGGAGGTTATATGGGTTACTGGGTTTATAACCATCAAGGGTTAAGGACACTTAGAAGATTATGGTTTTATAATAGTTCGGATTTAAGTTCAGCTAAGGATAATGAGGTTATAGTGGTTGTTACATATTAGTGTTATAGTGGTTGTTCTCATCTAGATTTCATATATTATGCAAATCCTAAACCTCATTTTTTCATAGCTTAATTCAAATTAGGCGCTTTAAATATCAATCAACAACTTAATCCTAACTAACTTAATTCCTCCATAAATAGGTCATAAAACAATTTATTTTTTAATTTAGAATTGTTGGCTTAAGTATCCAAATAATTACCCTCAATCATTTTCACATGAAACCATAGTCGTTGTCATTTAGGGTGCTTGAAAATCCTATTATACCAAGTGTGGAAAACACTAATAAGAAGATGCAATTCCCATGGATGCTAAAGCCAATATCAGGCTATTTATGCTCTCTACATTGGGCTACCCATGTTGTTGTAGATATAACCCATGACCATTCAACACTAAACCCTTATCCTCACTTGAGGTAGGTATCTTAGTGGAAAAAACCTAGGATTTTCACTAGGTTCTCACATTTGTGGTATGCATTTGCACCTAAATCAAATTTTGTTGGAAGTGTTTCCATCTCTTTAGATCATATCACTAGCAACAATCATTATAATTGATTGTCATCTTCACTAGTTGTCTTCAATGGATTAAAAACCATTAGACAATATATTATTTGGAAGGATTAGTAACCATATTGAGAGGAAGGATGCTAAGTCAATATGGACACATTATTATTTCTTAAATTACAAAGAACCCTATGTAATTGAGATTACATACCACACACAAAATTGACTTTCTTACCAACATAGATCCATCTTAAACTTGGATCTATCAAGCATCGATACAGATTCAATTTATTGATATGTAAATATTTTTTATGTTAATTTTTTTACATGTACAAAAAGTTTTACACCTCATGAAAAATCATGATGATTAAATTAACATAATAAAACAATTGTAAATTTTTTTAAGCTGACATGTTTTAATTGTTTATTTTAGTATTAATTTTTTCAATTTTTTATTATTAAAATATGTTATGTTACATAATGTTACGTGACAACATCTCCCCCATACTAGACTGTAGAGCAGCTCACTACTCTTAGTGCAATGAAAGACTTATACTTGCACAATGCATGCATTTTTATCTTTCACGTTATAATTTCATTTATTGATTGTAATAATTTTCTATTGCATACTTCATTAAACATTCTTCCCTCAAGATTGGAACTATAGCGAATTCACAACCATATTGATGCTCCTTAAGGATACAAGGCCTCTGTCCTATCAAAGGAGGGGTTCCTACCATTCTTTCCCCTTTTCCTAGATGAGAGTGGCTACCTCTCATCATCCACACACATGCATCTATGATTGGATCTACTATGCTTGGACACACTTTTCTTGGTTCACCCTCTCACACCTCCCCTTCCAATGCTTCTACATCTAGTGGACCCATTCCTCGGTTTCACACCATGGTTGGGTTTAACATTACCTAGAAATCCATTCATGGCTAGCTTAAATATTCTATATTTATAAAAAATCATCAATGATAATATACTCCATGATCTCACATGGCTTAACATACTAGTAAAATTAACCTCAATCATATCTAAGTTCGAAGGGAAATAAGGAGACAAACCGACTAACCATGTTATATCATTTTAACTATGGTGTTCACATAATAATGTTCATATAATGGTGTTCATATATCACATTCCTAATCCATGTCACAATAAATATATCATTGTTTAATGATGTATCACCGACAAAAGTGATTATAGTTATGTCATACCAACCGTCATTTGGAAATAACTAGGATCCCTTGTTCTCGTCCATCTACAATCACTCTTCACGCCTACGATGTCCATCCCTCATAACCACAAGGCTGTTATCAAAATGTCCTTATTGATCTAGGGGGTATGTATGCCAATATCCTACAAATTGGTACATATTCCAAACTATTTATGGTGACATAGTCCTAGGAGTGTACAAATAATCCTTGTTAGTGGGAGCATATGCAAGATGACCACTAGTCGTCATACCATCAAATGACGTCCTCATGTGCACCATATTTTCCTCTACAAATCAACCACTGTCATTTTCTACAACTTGTACATAATCTCCTAACACAAAAATATCTCCTTGAGTATCAACCATTCCCCCATTCTTTTTGTTGCACCATTCATAGAAGTACCTTTTTTATTTTTCTGTTCCCTGGTATAAATGGTACACTATTTATGACTATCATCACTTTGCTAGGTATCAAACTTGAGATACCCAAAAGGTAATTAACACATTAATACTCAGAGGTAACCCTAAGAACTTACACCCATAAAAACTTCATCCCGATTGGTCTTGCTTATGCCTGAGATTTAAAGGTCACATGGTTGGTTTCATTGATCATTCCAATACCATTAACACTAAGCCCAAAATGGTCAACATCACAATAGGGATCCCATATTCAGTTTCCCCCTCCATTTTCTTGATTTGATATGAAATTCCACCCAAATAACCATTTACAAGATTTACTTGAGCTTGTGAACGTTTTACATCCCCCCAAAAGCACTTCCCTCACTCAGAATCCCCTAGTTGGTGATGATTCTCTCTACTCAATAAAATTCCATTAACACTAATAAAAAATTACTACACACCAATCATGAAAGTGAGTTATGTTCTAATTTGGTCATTATACCCACCATTGTCTGTCTCTCCTACAATTTTAGACAACCCTTGAAGTTGTTCACCAATCCCCCTCTCCTAGTGATTATTTAATACCACTTTCATTTATGACAATCTCCCCAAAGAATATCACTATTAATTATGTTTTGACATCAATAAAAAAATATACCACTCATCCATGTTCCATATGTGAACATAGCAGTCATTTCCTACTACCAACTACAAGAATGATACCTCCATAGGAACTCATCCATTCCCCCTTTACTCCCCCCACATTGGTCACATCTGTTGGAGACATTTACCACCATACACACTCATTTTGGTCAATTTGGCCTAGTTAAACCACTATCCTAAGTTTTATTGACTTGATTGACATCAGAGGAGCACTAGATGACATCATCTAGATCACACTCATGCTTACCTTCAGTCAAGGAGGCTAACTTAGCCTTCTCCTACATTGGGGGAGGCTAACTAGAGCACTTCGGGGGTGATCTGAGTGTCATTAATGCCCCATATTGCTAACTGATGGTTACAATCAGTTAAACAGAGCAATGAAGGTGCCTTCCTTCATTAAATTGATTATTTATTTATTATTTAATGAACTGGAGTCAACAGGGGTGCCTCCAACCATTTCTGATGGTCAGTTACACTTCAGTTAACCTCATCGAGGTTCATTGGAGTCATTGATGCGCTACCACTTGTTGGTTAGCTTGCAGTGACATGTGTCTGAGCTACTTTCAGTTAGACTCAATCATTTCTTTCAATCCAACTTCAGTTAGGGCTCAGTTGAGTCATTTAGGGTTTTGATCAGTGGTTAAGTTGAGTGTTGACTGTGGCTTAGATTCAATTAAGCTAGACTCACTCATTCAATTCGAATGAACTCCTTGGGAATTCGAATTTCTTTGTCATTCATGCTTGCAGCATGATCTTGTATTGTATTACTCATTCTTTGTGTGAATATATAGAGCGGCTACTCATTTTGTAGCACAATTGCACCATTTTCATGCCTTATTGTTATTAATCTTTAATGAGACTTGTGTTTAGTCCCTAGATTATTGTGACAAATTAATAACATCATGTTCTCTTTGTCCATGTCATTATTGCAAGCGATTAACACATATTTCATTTCAATGCTACACATTTAGGGGAAATGAGTAGATCACCTTGAGAAATTAAGGTATCCCCATACATACCCAATCTATACTCATAATGTATCTCCAAATCCAATAAACTCATTTTTTCCTCCCTAGGATGAGATGTTGTCCCCATGATATGATTGTACATGATGACATACTTTATATTTCCTCACTTGTCAAGTCCATAACATATGGCCATCATCGTTAACATCTGATATTGACATCAACAGACCATCAATGGACAAGTATGCTTCACCTTCATGGGTCGAGACACATTCCTCATACACTGCCTCAACCTCCATGGGTTCCTATAGCTTTCTAGATACATATCACACATGCGGTGTAGCTTATGTGGGTGCCACTACTATCTCTAAACTTATTGGAACCAATCCTCCAAATATATTCCTTGATCACCTCTTCCACTCAAACAAGGACATCATAGAAGCTATGCTAACTCCTAAGACTCCATGGTACGGTATGCATCATTATTCCTAATTTATACCTAAGGACACCTTTAAATTGACCAATGTGGATAAATAATACATTGTCAAAACCAAGGATTTTATTCCTCCGTACCATGTTGATTGTTTTAAAAAACCCAACCATACCCATTTTGCTTTCAAAAAGGAAAATATGGACTACTTTTAACCTACCTTTAGGGTGGATACTTCTATTACATCTAGCATCACCGAAAACACATTACTTGGAATGTCCTATCCACAACAAGAAGGTGATTGCTTAGCTTTATCGTATCTCAAAAGGTGATAACAATCAACCCCCTCAAAATTCAAGCCATTCTTGATCTCCCTCCACCAAATATCCCATGTCTAATGTAGAGCATTAAAGGAAAATAAAATTCTTCATCAAGTCTACCTTGATTACACTACACAAGTGTGCTGGGAAAGTTATATTATTTGCATTTAGATCGAATGGAAAAGTTGAAATTCAATTGGTTCAAGTTGACTAGAGTTCGAGGTGATAGGTGGAGAAATCCTAGACGACTGAGTGACCAGGATAATTTGTTTGGTCAAAGGAAAATGACTTGGTCGATGGAAAGTCAACGAAAATACCAAAATTTTAATGGGAAATTGACCAAAAGTTAGCTCAGTTAAGTTGATTGTAACAAAATAACTGAAAGTGGTTAAGAAGTTATGGATTTTCATTAATGAGCATTTGGTTGTATTACATATATAAATAATATGTAATGGTTATGCATGATGTAATGTAAGATCATATTTTGAGGGGTATAGTGTGTAGCGTGATCATGTAATGAAGTGTGATTTGTGGTCTAGCAAGTCATGGTTGTAAACACCTTTTTTAGAGTGTTTGAATAATAGATAAGTTTTAGATTCACTAGTTTGCTAGTTTTCATCTAGGAGAGAGATTTCCAGGGTAATTTCTGTGTAATGTGTTAATGTGTTGTGTGCCATTTTTTATTTTTCATATTTAATGTGTTTAAATATTATATGAATCAGTTTGAAAACCTGTTGTAATCAATATTATGTAATGTCCTCTTCTTGTTAAGCCACAAGAACCACCTTGTTAACCTATTTAATTCCCATAGGTTCGAGAGGGTATTAAAAAGTAGGGAATTTGCTGAGGTCTAATGCTACTTGGAATAAAAGAACATCTTAAGCGGTGATATTAAGTCATCAAAACATAAAAAGGGGCCACCAAAGAAATTAACAACTGGCATGTGGAGCATGCGGGCCTTATCTCTCTTTGCATGCGAGATTCATCTTTTAAGTTGAATGCATGCAAAACTAATTCATACAAACTCAACTTTATAAAAGAAGGAAAATCAAATCCTTAGGGATTCATATTTTATTATTCACTTTTAAAGAAACAAGTTCGATAACTTGAAGAGAAAGTTGGGATTAAGGACGCAATCCTTATATAACAATTATTTTTGGTAGCGAGATCTACCTACCCTTATCACTTCTAGGGATAGATTATCTATATCTATCACAATATTTCATGAATTTCACATTATTCATTGAAGAAGATATTTCAACAAGGGCACAAGGGCGATTATTCCGATAAGGGGATAAGGGTTCCATCGTATCTCTTTAAGGAAGAATTATCCAAATATTTTGAAGATTGAATCATAAGCCACATCCTTTAGTGATTAGTTATTATTCATTTTGCGCCAGAGTGATCACATATATAGCCTTCCAAGGAAAACTCCATAGATCTATGATTCAAGGAGGATGTATTACTGCATGGGTGAATTGTATACAAAGGTAGCAGTTCATATTTTTTATGGGAGACACTACATGATCTGCATGTATCCTCTAAACTCTTCATAATACAATTATTACCTTTATTGTTGATTATGGGGATCAATCTCACATTTCCGGAGCAATTACAATTGATTTGGAGATCAAGAGGGACATTTTCCTTTCATGGGTGAATTGACTTAGAAGGAAACACATTTTCTGACCTACCTCAGTGCACGACATGCATGTCTCTTCCATCTTGTTCCATTACTCAAGCTATGATTATTGGTACGTTCATGCTTTGTATTTGAGTTAATTTCATTATTGATATGAGTTTTAGCATTTCTAGGGTTCATGCAAACACACGTAAACATGTTATTGTCCAAATAGCACAACATATAATTTAATAAGAAAAACAATATCCTGGTAAACCTTACAACCTTTTAGAATACAACCAATTGTGATATTACAATGGTATCAGAGCATATTCCTTTCCAGTTGTGGGTTTGATATGAGCATGCAATAAGAAGTTAGTTGAGTCCAAAAGACACACCATTTGTTACTTAAAGAAGGAGGAAGGGTAGGTACGTAGAAGATATGAAGCTAGAGGACACATATTTAGAGGATCAGGATATGGAAAGGACATGACCATGGAAGAAGTGGATAGGATATAATTAAATAATCTCATTAGTACTCTAAATGATTTGTCTAAATACCAAAAGGAGGTGATAAATGCAATAAATAGGTTAGCAAAAAAACCAGGGAAATATTAGAACAAACTGCAAATCACACAGGGTGACAGAGTATCTGCTAATGGTAGTGGGATTTAGGCACATATTACCATACATAATACCCATCACATATATCACAAGGAATCCAAACCTACCATGCCTTAGTTTTGGAGAGTCCCACCATAGGACCTATTGTGCTAGTAGAGTAGAGTGAGCCATTTTGGGCATATCTATAGGAATACATGGATCCAGGGGAGGATTTCCACTCAACTATGTGTTTTTCAGACTCTTTCAATATGAAGAGAAGGAACATGCCGAGGGCATTTAATAGGTCTTCCAGTTATAACTATGAACTGTAGAGGATAGTAGGGACGATTAAAATTCCCAAATTTGATGGGACACATAGTTGTTCAGTGAGGATTTGGGTGTAGAAGTTGGATACCTACTTCCAAAATAACCTTATGATGGAGGAAGATGTAGTAAAATTTCCTACATTAAATTTCAACAAGGAATCCCATGAGCGGTGGTACCACGGGATGGTGACACTGGGTCACAACACTATCACCTCATACACCAATTTCACACAAAGGCTCATTGAGCACTTTGACAAAAGGGGCCCCAAGATATATTTCAGAGATCTAGCCTAGATAAAATAGACAAGTACTACATATATACTCTCTTACTAGCCTATCCCTGGAACTCCATCTCCATGGTTTGATATTATGTTGTATACTTCCCTATATAATAGAGCCACTGGAATAATATCACCACATTCGTATATGCTACATTTACCACATAGAAATAGTATGCCATGTTGTAATTTCCTAGGGTTACATTTAGCTTGGGAATCTAGTGGGTCAATCCATGTTGTTTCTACCTTCTAGTGCCATTGTAAATCCCTCAAACTCCCCTATATGAATTCCTAGCCTAGCTACCCATGTAACATCTATAAATGTGTGGGTTGCCCCATCATCTATCATAACTCCTATTATGTGGCCTTTTATTACTCCCCTCACTCTAAGAGTATGAAATATGGGAACTCTGCATAAAGTAGCAATAATACATCCCTTGACATCTCCTTGAAGTGACTCCTCCTATTATGCTAAAATCTCCTTTGTCTATCCCTGCTTCTGCTAATCCTCATCCTCCCCACTATCGGAATAGACGTCAATGTCATGGACCTTCCCCTTTTCCGAACACCTATGACCTGGTAGACATGGTTCCTAGTAGCTAAAACATAATTTTCTCCTTGTTAGTTCTTTCCTAGTGTCATTATCCATCCAGATATTATTTGGTCATTCTTGTTGGAAAGTTTTCTTCTCTTTATATTTATTGGAAAAGTTGGTTTAAGGAGAATCTTGTTTTTTGGAACTGAGTCTTGCAAATATTTGGTTAGTCTATGGAATCTTGTAACGTGGATGTTTTGTAGGCTTTCACCCACCCATGTAATGGGTCGATCAGGGCCTCAGTAAACATCATAACCATCCTACACTCTGAGATATCAGTCACCATGATGACAACTATCTGGAACCCTTATATGAAGGCCTATATTATAGGCTAATTTGGACACGACCTTGGCACCTTGGCATATAATTATAGTTTTTATAGGCTTTTTACAAACCTTGGCATATAATTATATAAGTTTTTATAAGGATTGACAAGAACACTAGTGGAAAAAACCAAAACAATAAAACATATGGGTGATATAAATAGTGTCATAATTTGCAAGTTATAATTAACATGTTTTAGGGCGATGTACTATGCATAGAATGGGAGGCATAATGCATCAACATTGTGCATTACCAGTCCCTGAAATGATGAAGAGCGGCGTGGGGGAGAATATGGGAGTGTTCATATACAGTTGGTGGTTGCCATATTGGATAGCTTGTCTGTGGTTTAATGGAATTTATTCTACTCATCTCATGGTAATTGGCGAGAGAGTTTACAAATATTGGGCTAAAGGTTGTTTATTACAGAATTTACTGCCCGTCAATGGAGAGAATGTTGATTTTAGTTGGTTAATTGGTGGGAGGGGAGTGATATATTCCAGGTTTTTGGGTGTTGAATTTGTTTCTTGGGTTAATATATATCCACCATTGATAACATTTGCAATGGAGATGAATACCACATCAGACCAAACATGGAGGATTTTGAAGAGGCACGCAAGGACATCCTTAGTTGCAGAGTTGAAATTTTCCAGTTCTTCACAAGTAAGTCAAACTCTTCTAAAATTTTTGTCGGTTCTTAAGGATTTTGGACAATTGGTACATTTTAATATTAAGTTACACAGTAAGCATTGAAATAATATTACTATTGATTCGATCTAGGGTTAAACTGTTTTTCCTTTAGGGATTAATTGATAAAATGTTTGTGGATGTTCTCTTGTATTAAAATATGGAGTAATGGTTGTGCATAAGCTAGAAATTAATAGGGCCAACTATATTTTAAGGTGTTCACTTTTGCAGAGGAATTTTGAGCACTACTCCAACTCCCATTAGATATTATTAAGTTTATTTTTTACTTTCTTTGGCTCTGGCTAAGGCATTAGGGTTTGTGGGAAACATGGTTCAAGCCTTTGTTGACAATAGAGGTCTCGAGTCTTTCCTGCGATATTTTATTTTTTATTTTTTCTCCCATTGTTCAAGGTAATGCAAAGAAGGTGTTAGCATTGCATAAATCAACAGATAAAATAATGTCAAATTTGGAGAGGCTTAGCCAATAAGCGCAAATCCATAGCACTTAGCCAATAAGCGCCGCAAGACTCCAAGGTGTTTTGTTTTCTGAAGTCATTCAAATAAATGTAACTTGTTCACCCTCCTTTGCATCTTCCATAGTGATCGAAGATATATTATATAAGCCTTGGATTATTCATTATCTCAAACATAGATTCTCTTCATGCTAGAGGGCTCACGCTTAGATCTCTTCTCATAAGGATTATGAATATACTAAAGAAAACCAAAAACACTAAAGTGTGATACTTATGGTTTCTCACTAGTAAAAGCTTATTTTGGTGTTTTGTCCTTCAATATCCCGTGAGGACATGTGTTTAGAATGTAGACAATTGTATTTCATGTTTTTTCATAAATATGCATGGATAGATCTAGATCTTGAATCACAGCCTTAGTCTTGTCTATGATAGATTTATTTTTTGCAACCTCATTTTTCTAAGGGTTGTAAGGTACTCTCAGCTCCCTCTTGGTCCTTGATTTTTCAAAAATTATCAAAGTATTCGGAGGTGTACACTCTGACCTCTCGCACAACCTATATAGTCTTCCCTTTTGCACACTCTGACCAAAACTTGTTTGGGATCGAGGTTGTGATCTCTGATAATGAATCGCAGATCATCAAAATCAATTAGAAACCTAAGATTTGTTATCATAGAAACTACCTCTCACATGCAGTAGCCTTCTACATGCATGGATTCCTTGAATATTTGATATCTGCAATCTTGATACCATGTTAAATTTTTAAGACATGGTAAGCAAATTTTGCACTCAGAATTCAAACCCTAAAACTAGGAAACTTAATATTAATAAACTCCTACCAAAACCACAAAAAATGAATGCTAGATGCTATCATAGTAATAATAATAATAATAATCCAAGTTAAGGTCACAACCTTTTCAAATGCCAAATTGATGTATGAGACCCTCATATCCAAAGAGATAGATCTTGCAAATACATCACTCTAAAAACATGAACAACTATTACAAATCCAAACCACTCAATCATGAATTTGTATTCTATTAATTGAGAGAAAGACAATGCTTAGCTCTAAACTCAAAATCTCTAACCATTTCAATGGAAGACTTGCTTATCTTTTATATAATAAGAATGATATGGTTTAAAAAAGGTATGAACCATCCTTGTGGAGTGCCATGTTACATAAGGAAGCCGTAACTCTAAAAACAATGTAGAGAATTATGTCCTCCTTGCAAAGATAAAACCTCTAGGCTTAGTGTACCCCAACTAGAAAAGGTTATGCATGCATGCATGCACCCTCCTTGGGATCCTTGCACCATTTCTTCTAATTGAGTCGATAGGTTCATTTATACAACCCAGTGGGTGGAATGTGTCCATATAGGTCAAACACCATGAGAATGATTTTCAAAAGGAAGCATGAGAATTGCAACATCTCCAAAAGGTAGCACCCTGGTGACATCCTCTGGGATGATTTTCATTCTCTATAAAACATGACATAGTCACAAAAGGGGTGCATGCTAATTCTGGGCAGATGCACTCACAATCATGATACTATTTATGTTTGAACAGATTGCCCAAGTCTGGAAATGAAAACAGGCTTGAGCACTTCCCCAGTACAAAATACAATAAATATGATAGTCAACCGATATATTTCTAGCCATAATACCAACATACTTAGGCAAGGATGAGGTTTTCTCATTTTCGCTAATCTTTAATAAGGGGTGTCTCCATTCAACTGAGATTTTATTAGTCTATGGGCTGCTAAAAGTATATGATAGGTCCCAAAATCTGTTTAGCAACTTCAGCATTTTGTTTTTCCTAAAGTAAAACCCTCATTGATCTCTCAAGAAAGGACAGTTTTTATGGCATTTATGTGGAGTCCATAGCATGCCCATATGATAAGATATTTTGTCCATCGTACCCTTGAAATTCTAGAGGTAGAAACACAAGTGAAAAAGCAACTATTTGTTATTCATTAAGAATCAAAATAGTTATAAGCATACAAATATGGGCTGTCATCACAGAAAGACAAATTTGTGTCCAAAAACAGTCAATGTGTTACCATAACGGTCTAAATAGTATGTACCTAATCTCTGGTTAGAGCATATAGAAAACTAGTGATGAGTATAGATCCAGAACCTCCAGATACCCCAAATCACATAAGCTAGAAGTAGTTTGTAGCATCTATTTTTCTATAACTAGTTCATAAGGAAATTATGCAAAGTGATGCCAGCTAAATTGTCTTCAATGCTGAGTCCATCACACACAAAGTGTCCAAATATTTTGAGTAGTATTACAATTCACAAAGATATGGACAATAGTTTCAGCTTCATAGTTACATAAACCACATCTATTAGGCCCCTCCCAACCTCTCCTATAGAGGTTGTGCCAAGTAAGGATGGCATTTTCCAGGCATAGGTAGATAAAGCAGGTAATTCTGCTGGGTAATTTCCATTGCCAAATTATCCAAGACCACCAACACACTCTTTTGGATGATAATTCATCTGCAATTGAATCATACATGAGTTTAGTAGTAAAGGTTCTAGATGTGAATCTACACCACAGAATTAAGTCATCAATATCTCTTAAAAAAATACCTGAGTTGTTAAGATGATGTGTAAAAGTATTCCACTATTGTTTCTGTGTGTCGTTGAGTCCTAAATCCATAACACTTAGCCAATAAGCACCGTAGGCTGCCCAAGGCGGCTATGTTTTATGAAGTGATTCAAAAAAATGTAACCATTGAAATGTAGATGTGAAATAAGGTCATGAGTGAAAGTATGAATCTGAGGCCTACCAATGATTGGGTCAATTCCCACCACAATTTTATGACCATTCCCAATTCTCCAAGTCAACCATTTTTTTAGCTGATTAATTTGTCTCCAGAAAAGGGAGCTATTAGTTGTCGGCTTATAGCCACCTAACCAATCTTCCATAGACTTGTCTTTGAGGTATTTTTTCTTGATGAGTAGCCCCCACAAACCTCGACTATTAATGGACTTCCACCCACACTTGAGACTTGATGCAATATTAGACCATAGGATATTCCTAATGCCAGAGCCACCAGCAGCTCTGGGTATAAAAATCTTGTCCCACTTGATAAGATGAATTTTGTTAACTGAACCGGTTCCAGACCATAGGAATCTTACAATCAATTTTCTGAGGATGTTGATGATAGAAATCGGGATTTGACCTAAGGAAAACCAATAAATAGGTATACTATTTAATCCAAAGTTGATGAGTGTCACTCTTCCCCCCAAGGTAAGCCATATGTGGCTCGAGTTGGTAATTCTATTTTCCACCTTCTTAATCAACCAATGCCAATCAGATATTTGATAGCAATTAGGTTTTAACATATAACCCAGATACTTGAAGCAAAGGCCTAAAGGAAAACTATTAACAGGGAAGATCTCCAACATATGTTGAGCTTTCTCACTAGATTAATCAACACATAACACACAAGTCTTGTCTAAGTTTATCTCCATACCCGAAGCCCTGCAAAATAGCTCGAATATTTCTGATATGACCCTCCATTCAGTAACAATGCCACTGCCAGAAAGGATGACAAACACTAGACTTTGTTTCCAAGAAATAATAGTACTATAATAGATGCTATGCCTAGACCCTAGTAATCAGATAAGTATACTAACATGATATATTGTATACTCTAGGAATTAGTTTTGATATTTTTGAATTTAATTCAAGATTAGATAGATGAAAAGAGTTGAAAGTAAGATTGGCATACTGTCTTCATAATTGAATGCAGAAAATTGAAGATGAGTCAACGACGAGTTTTGTCAACAAATGAATAACATGCACATGATGAGAGAATAGCCAATGAGAATATGTTGGAGAAATATGCATGTCCTTGTAATAATTTTATCGGAGGGAAGATGAGAAAGAGACAAGTGATTTTTTCATATATGTTGAGATTCGGTCATAGCGGTATAAGCCCTTTCCCTCAAAATAGTTATCCAAATAGGATACCATTGCAAGTCACGAGAGATGTAGAGGCACCAATAATAGACGAAGATGCAACAAATGCAGATGAACATGCAATTCTAGATGAAGGGATCAAAGTTGATAGAATGATGAATGAGGGTTTCAAGGATGATTGGCAGAAATTGATGGAGGATGCTTCAAAACTTGTGTATGGTACCTGCAAGTTAAGTCATTTGGCAACAATCATTCTAATTCTTAATTTGCAAACAGTGCATGGTTGGACAAATGAGAGTGTTGATGAGTTATTGGCATTGTTACATCGGTTATTACCACCTGACTCCACATTTCCCAAAAACCGGAGTGCATGTAAATCCATGGGGGGTTCACTTAGTGAACTTTTTACATAGCATAATCGTTCTCAAGGTATTAAAGAATATCCCTAATTTCACTAAATAATGGAAAATTCCCTATAAAATTGTATTGTTGAACCCCCCTCACAATATACCTTTCCATTTAATAAAACCCCTAGTTTCATAAGATATTGTAGGTATCCACTTTTATCAACCCATTTTTTAAACCCCATTTATATCATATTATCAAGTTGTAACAACAGGGGCCCTAACACATCTTACCATAAGCAAACATTATGCTAAGTAAAATAATCGTATAATGCTAATAATGATCACACTCGGATTGCATGGACGACTGGTCAATTTCTAGTGTTGGATAGTGGAAGACCCAACAAAATAGTAATGGGAAAGGAAAAATGCATAAAAGGAAACCAAGTCAAGAGATCAATGTAACAAAGAATGTAAAATACTGATAATACTATAGTCAGTGAAATGCTTAGAAAATATGAGAATTGTATATGTTTCACACAACAACCTACCAATATACCAATTTTATATCTAGCAAGCTCATTTTTTCTATAAGCTTAATAAATTGAACTCCATAACATATTTTTAATAAGCTTAATAAATGTTTTCTATTCTTTTTTTAAAGTTATTTGTATGCGATTTTTAATACATGCATAGTAAAATATGGTAAAAAAACACTCTAACTATTTGGATAAGATATGTGCATATATATTCTTATGCTTAAATTATTCTGAGTTTAGTGAACATGGATTCTTCAACAACAAATGAATCTCATTTCTATATCTATACAAGAACAAAATTAGTCCAAGATTAGAGTCGTTGCTCTTCATTTTCTCTTTAAATTTTTAAAATAAATTAAATGTAGGAATAGGAGCTATGATACTATGAAGAAATATATCCTTGATTCTAAGAAGAACCACATGATGTAGATCTATCTACAAGATAATTCTCACAAGCATGCATAATGAAAATAGAGAAAAGAATTAAAAGATTGAATACAAGAGAAGTGATCCAATATATTTCCAAGTATTATTGATCAAATTAATTGATGATTATTACAATAGTAATACATCCTTATAAAGGAAAATTGAGTTTCTGAAAGAAAACTCATGCAAAATATAAGGAATATTTACTAAAATATGATAAACCCCCATAGGTGTACAAAACACTTTCCATATCTATCAAGGACCTCACGAATTGGAAGAATCATGAGTGATTTGTCATGACTCATGGAAAAAAATGCTAATCATGGAATTTGGAGAGATAATCATGGAGGATGGGTTGGCAACAAAAGATAGAATTTTCCTAGTTGACTAGCTTTACCTTATCCACTGAAAGGCAGGAATAAAGAAGGGAAATGACATAATATGTAGGAAGGTGCATTTACTAAATCCAGTAGTCAATAAAATGGGAAGGATCTAACCAGAATCAAAATAAAGGTGCTCCTAGGGTATATATGGAAATTGTTGGCCAAGTGGTGCAAGTGGATGCCAACTATATAGGCTAGTGGATATGAAATTAATAAAAAATGATTAAATATTGTTATCCTAAGTATGGAGTGGGTTTATAATATTCCACCACCCACATTTAAGAATGAATTTACGATGTTATGTCTGAAATAATCATAAATATAGATGCATATAGGGCCCAACAACAGTTCTATGGTCACCCTTTACAATTATTTCTGCCCAGAAAAGTGAGGAAAGAGGCAAAACCACATAGGGAAAATACTCCCTCAAGAAAGGACAAGGCACACAATTTTAAACAACATGTATTCAATATGTATTTATCTTCACTTGAATGAGATGAATGAACTACTTCTATTGAAACAGTTTGATGAAGAAGTTGTGAACTCCATGATCATGTGCTAGAGTGCAGAATCTGCAAGAAAGAAGAAGAGGAGATACTCCTTGTAGCTCACCATCTGATGAAAGAGGGGAATTATCTAAATGCTTATTGTTGGTGTCACACTCTGATCTGTAAACAAAATCTGAAAAGGAAAATAGATCTTTGCATATTCCTTCCCAAAGAGTAGAAAATTTAATATAATCAATAGCACCATCAGTTCCTTTTATAGCTACAAAATTGTGATGTGGATCACATATCTTTCTTCCAAAATGATATAGAAACTTCCCAAATATGAAATGAGGCCAAATGGGCTCTTATATATCATAAATATTATCATATGGAGTAGAAAATACCAAATTTTTAGTGTCTCCATGAGGATATGGGGCTAGAGTAGGAAAAGGTTGAGCAACTGGGGAAAACTGATGTGTAAAAATATGAATGATGGATGAACTTGAGATATGAACCGTAGGTGTTTAGAACATATCAAAACATATGAAATAAAATTCCACTGATGACTAAGTTCATGGATAACCAACTATTGAAAAAATAGACAAGACTTGATACCCTTAGATATAAGTAACACTGCATAGGAAACCAATAGGAATCAACTAGTGAACTTGGGGTTTGTATAGTATTATGAGTAATCACAGGTATGGTAGATGGTATGGATGATGTCATAACATGCATATCAGCTTGAAAAAATGCTTCTAAATCATAATTATTATCATTTCAATGGAGTGAGTAAGAGATGCTTAAAGACGAGTCAAAATCTAGTGAAAAATCACAAGTATTGGGATATGAATCTAGTAGAATAATAAGTGGATTATTTAAGAAAGATACTGATATTTATGATTCTAATATATCAGAAAGAGAATCTATATCAGATATATGAGGAAAATATTTAATTCTAGCACGCAAGGCAGAGTTCATATTTCCTTGCGACTGCGCACTATGATAGTGTTTTGAGGATTCAACAAGCTTCTCTAGCTCATCTAGAACTTCAATGTTATCTTTATATAGCAACTGAGACACGATGTCCAACTTCTTCTTGAAACATTTATTCTCTAGATGAAATACCTTAATGCAATAAGAAAACTTGGATGTGCTCCCTTTCTTCTTGACTTTCTTCATTGAACCTTCATCATTAGGCTTCAAACATTCATCTTCATTATCTGACTTTGGTTTCTTCTCTTTGACTATTTGCTTCTCTTTTTTTATTGCATTCTTACTTCCTTGAACTAATAGAGAATTATCCTTTCCCTTGGATTTTCTAAGAGCACCTATCTGGATCAATTTATCTTGCTCCTTTGTAATTGAATTGAAGAATGTACTCAAATAAGGTATTTTCCAATTCGAAATAGCAAACCTAGTAGCATCAAAAGTAGACACAAACACTGAGTATTCAAGACCCAATTTTGATAGATTGGAAAGAATAAATTGATGTTCCTTCTTATCAATCCCACATTGCTTGAGAAATAGAACAAGTGACTTGAATTTGGTGAATAAAACCTCAAGTGATTTGAAACTTCTTGGATTCAATGAGAATAACTCATTCTCCAACTAATGCGCTCTTATCTCATCTTGTACTCGAAAGAGAGACTCAAGTTTGGTGCATACTTGGTTTGGAGTGGTCAAAACATCTATATTAAAGATTATATTAGGATAAATAGAGAGGTAAAGCAATCCATAGACTTAATCCAACCTATTAGGCCAATTAAATTTCTCAACAATAGCATTAGGCTCATTCTCCAAAGCCAAAGAAACTTTGTATAGTCCCTTACTGCATAATAGAATGTCAATTTTGGATTTCCATTCATGATAGTTGAAGGGAGTCAGGATTATAGCTGAAGAGGAATCCATGCTAAGAAGTTGATGCAATCAAGAACATACTCTATGCAACCTGCACAAATAAAAACAAGGATAAAATCTTTTAAGCTCAATTCAATCTCTTCCTTAGAGAGGAATAATCGAATTGGATGCGCTCTGATGTAGAGAAATGGTAGATCCTCAAATCTTTAGAACTTAAGCAACCTTGTGTTAAAGTATTGTAACTTCGGAAGATATTCCAGATGTATTGATTTTATTCCTCCATCAGGATATGAGTTTGGTCATCTAAGAGTAATTGAAAGAGTCATAAACTTTCAGATGTAAGTCAAATCAATCGTACCCAAGTGTAATTATAATAAATGTTATTTTTGGTGTATTTATAGACAAGTCGGACGTGTTAGGTCCTAGGACAAGTCAAGTGACAAATATAAATAGGTAGGTGCTCCCCTTCATTTGCAAACACACAAGCAAGTTTGCAAGAGAGAGAATAACAAGTGCGCCAGAAAGAAGAAAGAAGTAGTTGTATGGGTTTTACACTGCTCTGGTTTTGTTATATACTGAGGAAATTTTGCGGTTTTTTCTGCCTTGTGGTTTCCCTGAGGAAAATCTTTGTGTTCTTTGTGTTTATCTGCTTGTTTTTCTTTCAGTGATCCTACGAGTGAAAATTGTTTTAAGATATATTCTAAGCAATTTAAGAAAAATTAACACCTTGCACTCTGATACCATGTAGAAATAGCAGCTCTGAAACTATGAAAAAATAGATCCTTGATGCTAAGAATAAGCATAGGATGTAGATATAGCTACAAGATAATTCTCACAATCATGCAAAAATAAAATAAGCAAAAGAATAAAGATATTGAATACAAGAGAAGAGATCCAATATCTTTCCAAGTATTATTGATCAAATGAATGATGATTATTACAATAGAAATACATCCTTACAAAGTAATATTGAGTTTCTAGAAGACAACTCATGCTACCTCATAAGGAATACTTACTAAAATATTATAAACCCCCATAGGCGACTAAAGCACTTTCCAAATCTTTCAAGGACCTCATGAATCGACTGGATCATGAGTGAGTTTTCATGACTAATGTGAAAACATGCTAATCATGGAATCTAGAGAGAAAATCATGGAGGATGGGTTGGCAACAAAAGATAACAGTTTCCTAGTTGACTGGATTTACCTTACCCACTGAAAGGAAGGAATAAAATAGGATAAAGACATAATACGCAGGAAGGAGCAGTTACTAAATATAGCAGTCAATAAAGTGGGCGGGATCTAACCAGAATCAGGATAAAGGATCTCCTAGGGTATATATGGAAAGTGTTGACCAAGTGGTGTAAGTGGATGCCAACTATCTAGGCTAGTGGATAGGAAATGAATAAAAAATGATTAAATATTCCTATCCTAAGTATGGAGTGGGTTTATAATATTCCAACATTAAATGGTACTCCCATATAAATTTAACACTGGTTATCCAAGAGGTTATTGAGTTTTCTTAGGTAGAGGAGTACTCTATTTTGCAATATTTGTAATTTGATTTAATTGGGAAGAGGCTTCTATATAAAAATTAGACAAAAATCCTCAATTTTTTACGTATATGATCCAATGATATAGTTAAATTCTTTGGTATTTTTTTTAAGATGGATTTATGGATGTAGATTTCAATTGGAATTAATATTTCAATTAATAATATTATATTATAATATAGTTAATGTAATAATATGAAAAAATTCATTTAAAAATATTTAATGAATTTAATAAAAATATTCATAAGCACAATGCTAATATTAAAAAAAAATGAAATTAAATATTCTAGTATAAAATGTTTTCATATACAACAATTATATATGTGTATGTGTTTGAGAGAGAGATAATATTAATATATTTATTTAAAATCTATATAATAAAACTAAGAAAGAAATTATCAACAAAATTATTATACCATAAAAATATATTTTCAATTAAATTTTTTAATATACAATAATTTTACATGAGGTTGAAATGCCATTTTTTTGTAGTGCGGAGATGTGTTTGCATTCCCATGTAGGCACTCAACATGTATCTATGGCTGGCCTCCAAATATATGAATAATAAGCTATATATATGAATCCATCACATGATTTGAATGTTATTCATCAACCCACCCAATTAAAATAACCCCCAATAGTTATATTACTACGTCAAATTAAAATCCCCCCTTGACCCCTTAACGACACGATATATTTTTGAGGCTTTTAGGGGTATTCAAACCCCCAATATGAATGGACGTGATATGATATTGCATTACTAGTGAATCCCCCGTGTGTAAAGCACAAATGAAAAATATAGGGTTAGGGTATGAGAAGATCTAGACATGTGTGAATGGTTGTGTATTATTTCGCAAAAATCATGCAAGTAAGATTGAATGCCTGAAATGTAAAGAACCGAGGTATAGACGAGGTTTGAAATCATATTCAATTCCTAGAAATATTCGTTGCCACTTTCCAATAATCCCATGGTTACTTCAAATGTATAGATGTTGAGACATTGCTGAGCTCATGCAATGGCATGCCCAAAATAATATCATCGATGGAAAACAATGCTCTATGGTTGATTCTAAGATGTGGATGGAATTACAAATGGCCTGATTTTTCCTAAGAGACTCGTAATATAAGGTTGGGTTTAGCTTTAGATGGGGTGAATCCATTCTCAGATCAGAGTAGTAAATGGTCAACTTGGCCAATGTTTTTGATAAATTATAACTTGCCTCCATGGTTAGCAACCAAATCATTTTTCTTGATGTTGTCATTGATTATACCAGGAAAGAAAAGTGTGACTTCAGATACAATTGATGTTTATTTAGAGTCATTGTTTGATGAGCTAGAAGAATTGTGGAAAGGAGTTGAAGGGATTCAATTTTTAAGGGACAATGATTCAATCCGTTTCACTTTAAGAGCTTCTTTATTGCTTACGATACACGATCTTCCTGCATATGTCACATTGACTAGTCTCAATGTTCATGGATACCATGGATGTCCGGCTTGCATCTTTAAACCTTTTGTGAGGTACTCAAGTAGTTTTCATAAGTGTGTTTATTATGGACATCGTGCTTATCTTAAAATGGAGCATCCATATCATCGACAAAAGTCACGTTTCAGTGGTCAAGAAGAGAATCGTGGAGCACCATCGACAATAACCAATGATTACATTATTGAGAATGCAAAGAAAATAATGCAGTTTATTGAAAATGGTGGCATTGCTGGTAGTAAAAATGATCCACTCAATGATAGTGGTGTAAAATGATTGTGAATATTCTATAAGCTGCCATACTTTAAGCATATAACCATTAGGCATATTGTTGACTTTATGCATATTGAGAAAAACATAGCTTTTGCTATTATAGAAACTCTTTTTGGTGCATATGATACAGTGTCATCACGCCTAGACCTTCAAGAGATAAATATTCATCAAAACCTTTGGGTTGAAAATTATGGTGATGGAAAATTTAGAAAACCTGTAGAAAATCATAGTGATGGAAAATTTAGAAAACCTATTTCTCCTTATGTGTGGACAAAGGAACAACGTGCACAATTCTTAACATTGATGTCTCAAGCTCACTTTCCTACTGGATATGTGAGTAGTAATGTTAGAAGGAAAACTGACAATAATGGCTTAAGAGGCCTCAAGACCCATGACTATCATGTCATAATTGAGGATATTTTACCTATTGCAGTCATATCAAGTTTGGAAAAGGGGCCAAGATTTGCAATTATAAGGTTGGGCCTAATATTGAAGAGAATGAGTATGCATGTGTTAGATCCTTCAAAATTTGATAATTTGAGGGAAGAGGTTGTTGAAGTCCTTTGCTTATTGGAGAGAGAATTTGCACCAACAATATTCAATATTTCTAGGCATCTTCTTGTCCATTTAGAACATGAACTAGAATATTGTGGCCCGATAAGAACTAGATGGATGTACCCTATAGAACGATATATGAAGGTTCTGAAAAATTTTGTTCGTAATAAGGAAAAACCAGAAGGTAGCATGTGTGAAGGATATTGAATGCAAGAGGGCACAAGATTTTGCACAAAATATATGAAGGATTTTACTAATGTCAATCAACATGTATGGGATGATGATGAAGATGACAGATTTGCAGGAGAACTGTGATACATGCCTATGCTCTTCAAAACACTTCCTCATTGGATAAGTGGCGCAGATGAAATTTTATTTACATGATAATTTATTTATTTAATTTGATTTAATAGTTAAATTATTATCATTCTTATTATATTGTGTGTTCATATTCTATGTAGAAAATGCGAAGAATAGATTCGAATAGGGATGCATCCATATTGAAAGCGTAGACATCAGGATTTGAATATTGGAGATGGTTCTTTTCCAAAATTTGATGACTGGATTGTTGATGCAATTAGTGATGCACAACAAGAAGGAAATGATATAACGATAGAGGAAATTGAGCTTTCACAACCTCCAAATATAATATCTTCTTCGTTCAGTGTGATGTGGGCGTATGGTAGTCATTTAAGAGTGAAAGAAAAGAACATCGAAAAGGAAAATTGTGATTGTATTGTTAGTGTTGAATTTCATCACGGCACTGAAAAGAAACTAAATATTGGATTCATACAGGATATTATTCAAGTTTATTATGCTGAGACTAGGCCCATATTATTAAAATTTAAATGGATCAAACCATCTTCAGTACAACACGATGCGTACAGGTTTGTACACGTAAATACACGCCAATTTTTATCAAAGTTGAATGATGAACCGTATGTTTCCCCTCCTAAAATTACCTAGTCATTTCTAATTGATGATATAACAAGCCCAAGATGGTCGTATGCCATTCAAGTAGAGTCTCATTCGAAAAGAAAATACATGGAATATGTTGATATAATGTTCGATGATAAATCTACTAGTTTACAAGAAACATTGGAAGAAGAAGCTGAAGATGACAATAGAGCTATATTTGAAGAAGAAACTTTGATTCCCAATAAAGAGACTGAGATATGCATGGTCAGGGAAATCTATTGTATGAGGAAAATGGAGAAAATGAAGCAGATGCATACACAAGTGATCATGATTGTGATCTTGATGGAAATGCAAATCATGATGATGATGATTTGTCACCTTATATTTATTGAATACATTTTCAGTATGAAAATTGGATTTTATTGTTTTGACCATGGGATTAGCCAATGGTTATACGTCTAAAATATGTACTAAGATTTGTATGGATTTTAATGTTTTGGCCATGGGATTATCCAAATACTTGTTTTCAGTACTATGCAATGTTTCAAATATGATTGCCTTTTGTTCCTTACTATCAAATTTCATCTGAGAAATGCTATGAATGGATGTTTGCATTAAGTTTTGAACTCTTTCAGGTGTATTTTTTGAATGTTAGGTGGTTAAGAATTTATATTATGTGGTTACTGTTATTCATTATTTGAATCATTTATAGTAAATGTGTTTTCCAATAACGATCAAATTCTGTCTGAGAAATGATATGAATGGATGTTTGCATTAAGTTTTTCGGGATAACCTCATTATTTCTTTGTACATGTACTAACGATGTTTTTAAGGGAAATTTTCAACAAGGCTATGAAGAATAAGGGGGGGGAAACGTAAAATTGAAGAAAACAGTGATGAAAATGTTGTGGATTATGAGTGTGTTCGTAAAGAACGGATTGAGAAAAATGGAGAATGTTTGTCATCTCTTGGTTTGGAAAATAAGTGAGTAGTTATTCCTTGTATCTTTTCATTTCTATGCATATTTCATGAAATTTGTTTATAATCTATTTCATGACGTAGAATATATGTGCTTTCGATTATCATTTGATAAGTTTTTTGTGTTATACGGAAATTTTTCTTCTAGAGAAAGAGAGCAGAACCAAAAAGAAAGCAAAGGAACATTGTTTCCATCTCATGCTCCGGCTCAGTAAGTACTTATTCCTCGTACTTTTTTATTTATAAGCATATTTTATGATAGCTGTATATAATCTATTTGATGATGTAGGACGTCTATGCTTTCGATTCTAATTTAATAAAAAAAAATGTATAGGAAAATGTCGATAGTATAGAAAATTATGAGCGAAAACAAAAGGAAAGCAAAAAAAAATTGCTGCTAGCTTGTAGAAGCCTACGCCTTGGTACTGGATTAGTACATGGAGAATATGCTGACAACACTAATGATCATCATCCTAATATATCACATAATGATGATAATTCCCAAGCTAATATTGTTGAAGGCTTGGTGTTTTTCAAATCAAAATCAGGTTTGAGAGAATTGTTTTATAAATTAAAACAAATATTTAAATGCCTATCTGAGTAGATTGGTGAGATATATAGTGCCACACCTAATGTGGCAAATAAGGAACCAATTAGGCCTTCAACTGCCAAAAGAAAATAACCTCTTTTGTGCACAAACTTGAGTTCCTTTTTCTACATCACAAAGTCTTAATTCAAGTGAATATATGTCAGCTTCCATACAAAAACGCAAAATGATTCAAGCCATGTATATGTCCACAAAAAGAGAAGCCAAAGAAAGAAAATAAGAAGGGAAGAAGGATTATTTTCTTGAGGTAAAAGATGGTGAATCTTTTGGACCAAATGTTGTAAGGTGGGCCTCAGAATTGGGCATGAGAGTAAGGTCTCATTTGGATGTCACCAAATCCAATTTTGTATATCAAGATGAAATAAGTGTCGATCTGGTGATTCGACAAATGGAAAATTCCTTTGAGACTTATAGTGGAAGGATTACCACCAAATATTACAAGATCAGAATGAGAACATTGATTAACAATTTTAGGCATAAATGCAGAAAATCAATTCTGGATGGAAAAGAAAGGGAAATCAGCTTGACTCCCAACCAGTTGGAGGATATGAAGGAAAGTCTATGTGCTGAAGAGTATGTGCAAAGGAGTGAAAACGGGAATATGGAAAGATATAATGTGAGGGACCAATTTATTATGGGTCATTGTGGGTGGTGAAGAAATCAACACATGTTTGTAAGTATATGGTTTTTTTGCTTAATACATTATGTATGCCATTTTTGTAAGTATATTTGTAAGTAAATTGTGTTATATATATTACATTTTGATTCGTATATATATCCAACTAATTATGTGTTGATAAATATTTGTAGGTTCAATATCCTTATAGATCATAAATTGATACAAGTGAAATGGTTGGCCAACGTTTAATATGTGATATAGACAATTCTAAACATAAGCTTATATCAAAAAATCCAACAAAAAGATCATTTCCATCTAATGAAGCTGATAAAATCCAACTAATTAACATATCTACATTTGTTCAGAGTGATAGTGATCATAACTATAAACATGTAATGGATTGCATAAATGGGTTGACAAAGACAATGTCAACCATAGCCACCTCCATTTAACCAATCGTCAAATAATGGAATAAAATGGGATGTCATAGTGATGCTAACGAGGTAAGCTAATTATTATTGCCCTGCAAACATTTCTTGATTTGAATTCATAACTATCTGATATAATTGGTTTAGGACTGTTTTTAGTGTTTTACTATTATATTTAGTATTCTTCTACTATATTATTGTGTACTTGTAATGTGATATTTGATTTGTGGATGATGTAAACAAATGCAGGATAAAATTAAACAATCTACCGACATTGATGCACTGCAACAAAATCATGAGTCAGTGTGTGCAACTCCTGCTAGACAAGATAGTTCAAAGATAGACTCAGCTGTAAGTGCATTTAATTTTGATACATCAATAATTATGCATGTTTTTGGAATTTAATTGTATTTTTTTCTTATATTTGTGTATACATTTTTTTTTACTGTTCCCGGTGACTCTAGCAGAGAACGAATTATTCCATGTAGGAGATGACATAAACATATTGGATCCATATGATGGTCCCATCACAGGGAATGGACAAATTCAATCACTTACTAAGATCCATGGAGTGCCACTTGAAGAGACTGATGCTAATATATCTGTACTTTATGTCTCAAGTAACATCCCTGTTTCATATGAAGATCCAATGGATGGATGTGAATGCTTGAAGGAGATAGAAATGAGTTTTATTCGATGACCGAAAATATATTTGAAAAAAATGACCTAGATGGTTATTTCTATGAATCAGTCTAAAACATTTTGGTTACTTTACATAGTGTTCAGACATCTATTTAAACTTACTTTACATATTGTTCAAACCTTTTTCTATAAGGGCATGTGACCTTACATGTTTTAATGCATCTATTCATTGGTTCAAGAAGATACTGTTATTATTGTTTACCTTAATGATGATTGTTTCCCTTTATTTTACAGTCTTGATTATTTGTTTAGTTATTTACAGTATGTGTTATATGAGTTTAAGTGTAAAGTTTTACTTTCATGTGGGCAAAGTGCATGTTACATAAGGTGTTGTTGTAGTTGATTCAGTGTTTAGGAGAGTGATTCTGCTAGAGAGTGAACTAGGGTAACTGTAGAGTGATTTTTCTAGTGTGTGGTAGTATGGTTTTTGAGTGAGAAACTTATGTGATTATACCCAACTGTGTATTTTCTCTTTTCTATTAATAATATAGAAGAATGTGATTCATCTTACAAATTTCTAGTATGTTGTCCCAAATTTCCAGATTGCTGGTTATGTAGATCTAACATTTAGATTTCTTCTGATTTGATCCAAATTCATGATCTGCACAGTCAGATGGGTACTTCATTTCCCTCATTTACAAATTGGTCTCTCCTATTTTTATTACTGTCAGCGACCACACATGGCATTCGGTAGCTTGATCTTGTTTGCACATCATGCATGGTTGGGATTAAGCCTCCAAGGAAAACGAATAAACCTGATTGAAAGCCATGGAAACATAAATAGGATATTCTAGAAACATAAAGAGGATATTCTGGAAACATAAAGAGGATATTCATTGTGGACCTTTATTTTTCCATCAAATGTTCAGAAGGATTTCTAGTATTGTCCTTTTGAAGGTTGTGGGACAAGAGGAGTGTGAGATTGAAGCACTGAAGCTTCCTCATGATGAACGGGAACAAAATACAACACTTGATCTTATGGAACAATATCTGCAATATTAGAAGGTAAGATTTATTAACTTAACAGAAATTCTCCATGATTTACAAGAATGAAGACTATAAATTCCAACACCTATCTAAAAAACTGTGAAAAAATGTTCTTTAAAAAAGAACTATTTTACTTTGAGCTATTGAGATTAAGGGTTCAATTTAAACTCCACAATTTTTAGGTACCCAAATTCTCTTTGTGGCTTACAACGTCGTCATGGCCGTGTGTGTAACAAATAATGGTCCTAGTGATCTATTGCAAGAAGATGAGCTGGAAACATTTCCCATGAGTTCATTTGGGTATTGGCTTACACATTTTAAAAATTAAACTCTAATACACCTGCGAACTGTTGTGTAAGTCTTCTTATAAAAAACTTTGCTAACTATGTTGTGGTTATTTCATGAGGCAGAGGGAAAGGAGAAGAATAAGAGGTGGGTATATTAATAGGATTTTATCATTTCCCATAAGTATTTTAAGCAACATCAATCTCTAATATCCTTAGGATTATTTTGGAAGGAAAGAAAAAGATCCATCAAAGCCAAAACAACCAGTTACTACCTTCTTTGCATTTACCAATGAACACAATGCAACCCTACTGGAAGAGAAACAAAATGTTTTGCAGTTGTGTGCCACTTTAAATCCCTTAATAACATATTCCATTTGTTTTCTTTTGGTTTCTCAAGATATCTTGTATTCATGAATGGGCTCTTGGGAAGGTTGCAAAATTTTTCAAGGAGGAATGGAAAAACCTAGCCAAGGAAGAAAGAGCTCCATATGAACATTTGTATGTTCATTCTTTCCATGTATAATCAATTTGTACAAAAATATCATCGGATAAATTCAACCCTTAAGTCCAAGAAGAATTGGATTTCACCTCTACTTCACCAAACTAAAGGATTTGTTAAATGTTTCCACGAAAATTGCAACTGAGGAAAAATAAAAGTACATGGAATAAATGGATCTGTACAAGTAGAAGAGGGCTGAGGTAAGGAATTTGGTTTACAAATTGAAATTGGAAGACTGAATGACTACAAGTTCCCTATGTATCAACACAAATAAAAGGCATCTAAAGTTTACCTTAATATTGTCAATATAAATATTCCAGAAGTTTCCTTGCACTCTTGAAGATACTCTTAGGATAACATAATGTAATTTCCATGCACTTAGTCTAACAGTCACTAGACAAGAATAGAATTTAGTTCATCCATATGATTGATCCGATGGATTTTTCCATATAGAAAGCAAACTCTGCTTCCAAAGAGAACTGAGAAAACCTGAAAAAGATCAAGGACTACATATCCTGAGCAAAAAGAAAAATAGTTAAAATAGAGGCACCAAAAATGGTCTATGTTATGTCGCTTCTAAATCTTCTTGAGTGAAGCTTAGGAATTACAGTTATTGTCTATCTTTTCATTCTTACGGTTTGATGCATAGATCGTACTGAACCGCCAAATGTATTTCATTTATCTGGGATGTAGACAATGAATTTAAAGCTTAGCCAAATTTGTCACCTTTCCCTTTATTTAATTTTGAAAGTAAAGGGACATATTCCTCGTTGGTTGTATTAAGTATCTTGTATTCTGGCCTATTTTGATGGTTGTAGAGTTAAGGGTTGTTTTAACTTTGTAGAATCATGAAATTTACATAAATTTATCCTCTATAATTAATAGTGAAAATACTTTGGTTAGGGTTTTTCTTCATTACTAACCAGTCTCTTTCATATTGTGTGTAGAATGAAGCTCTGAATGGGGGAGGTACTCTATTTGTTTGGAAGCATCCAAATTTGAGAGTGTGACCATGGCTATGGAAATATAAGCCGACTTCTCAATGTCCTTTTGATTGCCGCATTTATTCACAAAACACTTTAACCTTTTGACAAATTGCTTCCATTTAGGATCCTTTAATTGACTTAGGGTTTTCTCTGCTTTTCTCCGGTTGCCGGCCTTGCATCTTCCCTCAGAATCTATTTAACCAGCAGCCATAGACAATGACCAACATGTCCATGTTGTTCTTTCTCGAGAGAGCTGCATATATGCTAACATTTTAGATTCATGTGCTACCCTCACAAAAATCTATCTGTCGACCACCACGAATCCGATGAATATGTGAAGAACCCGCTTTTTGCACAAAGTTCTGCCTCCAAAACCTCTCAGAGAACGCCAAGTTGGATGATGTCTCTGCCTTTCCTTGGGAGGTTGTTCTTCAGGTTCTTGGTGTTTCACAAATTATCTTGGAGAGCTGTGCTAATAAGCACTTTTACTGTTCAAATTCACAAAACATTGAAGAAGGTAAAGAACTATGCCAATAACTTGCAAGTACCAGGTGGATTGTGTAGATAAGTTGGAAAGGATATTATGTAGCCTAGGTTGGGTGAAAATCCAACTATGGTGGCTTGCTTCTGAACAAAAATTATGTCACGATAGTATAGCAGTAGTTGCCTACTGTTAGTTATAACCTATTGATTATATTCCTGCCAGAAGTGGGGTACATTGGTTGTTTGCTTTTCTCCCAGCTCGGAAGTAAATTAATTGACTTGGAATAAGATTCTATGGTCTCCCTACCAATATAATACCTATATTCCCCTAGCTACTATAAGGAGGGGAGGGTGGTTGTAAGCAATTTGTAATTACTCATGGTTGATTGTTCTAGGAGTTACTGCCTACCTCCTTGGAGGGATTGTACACTGTAGGATGTGCAAGCCAACTTCCTTTAGCAGAGACAAAAATACACAATACCATGAGCACATATTATGGATAGACAAGAACTTGAATATGTAAATTAGAACTTACACATGGGAATAGGATAGCACCTCACAATTTTTCATAACATGATGGGAGAGTTCTGTAATTATTGTAGTTATTTTCATATAGATGTTGAGGAAGCCCCATAGCATAGCATGCAATCATAGAAAAATTATTAAATTCATAACAAATTTAATGTTGTTTCTGACTTTCCAAATGGTCTAGTTCCTGATTCAGCGGGTGGTAGAAATGATGGAAATAAAAAATATGTCCAAGAATAACCATTTTCCATTTTCATTAGCTAGTTTGTGAGTGTTGCAAAATAATTGTCCAAGAAACTTAAACAAAGAGAGTATTGATTTATATCTTGTTTTGCAGTATTTTGTTTTCCGTTTGCCCAGGAAGGCATCAATAATATCATTGAGGATGCATTTCTGAGTGTTGATAAACTAGGTGTCAAGGTCATAAGTCTTGCAAATATGAGCAAGGTTGATCATGCCTTCTGTCACCTTTCCCTTTATTTAATTTTGAAAGTAAAGGGACATATTCCTCGTTGGTTGTATTAAGTATCTTGTATTCTGGCCTATTCTAATGGTTGTAGAGTCAAGGGTTGTTTTGACTTTGTAGAATCATGAAATTTACATAACTTTCTCCCCCATAATTAATAGTGGAAATACTCTGGTTAGGGTTTTTCTTCATTACTAATTGGTCTCTTTCATATTGTGTGTAGAATGAAGCTCTAAATGGGGGAGGTACTTTGTTTGTTCGGAAGCATCCAAATTTGAGAGTGCGGGTCGTACACAGAAACACCTTGACAATAGTAGTCATTATTAATGAAATCCACCCTAATGTTAAGGAGGTCTTCTTGACATGAGCAACTTCCAAACTCGATCGAGCTATTTCTATTTATCTTTGAGAAAACGAGTTCGTGTGTTGGTATGTAGTATAAATATAATAGTTTTGCTTCATTCTGTGTGGCTTTGGCTCAAAATAGGTGTTTTACTCATGTGATTTTTATCATCCCTAATCATTTTCAAATTTTTTACTCAATTTTGCTCGTGGGAGAGCTTTTGTTGTATTGTAATGTATCAAATGTTATCTTCTACAATAGAACGATTTTCAAGCAATTCAAAAGGAGGCTCCAGTCAAATGTCAAAATTTCCTTGTTCAGGTTACTAAGTATCAAGCAGGTCAAAACTGCAAGGTATAAATGAGTCTCCTTCACCTATGCTTGATACTTTGGAATATATGTGGAAATTGTTATGCCTGGGCTTAAAATTTGAAGTCTAATGGAAAAATGCATACAAAAGGTACAATATTATTTTAGATGTGCAGTATTTGGCTGTCGATTTTTAATGCCTTTTCCTGATGACCAAATCTCATATTCCCTGGTGAATAAAAACACAATACTTTTTGGCATACTCCAATTTACATAGTATAAAAAAATTCTTGCTTTCACCTGTCATACTTTGCATGTAGGCCTCACCTAATCTTAGAAGAAAACCTCATCTTCCAAGACAAGGGATTCATTGGGAGGAAGGTGATCCCCTTTTCAAGTAGGCTGCACCAATTTTTCCTTTCTCAAAGTGGAATAGCTTCCCTTTAGATGTTAGTAGAATTGTGAGGGGTACTTGAAAAATAATATTCTTATAGATTATTTGATTTTTATTTTGAGCTTGTAAAGTTAAGGGCTCAAACATAAGTTTGCGCTCAGTAGCCACCATTGTTTTCCATGAGTTGAGAGGTCCACAGTAATGGCAAGATTTTTTTTTTCCCATATCTCGGTAAGCCAGCTTGAAAATTATTACAGCCATTGTTATGTTCACTCCACGTGGAATTTTCTATATTCAATTCAATTTTGTGCCTTTGTTAGGTTTAAGATTGCATCTTTTTTAGTGTGATTCAGAATATGATTGAAGTGTATATGTTCTAAGGTTGTGGGCTCTTCCACCACTCTTTTATTAAGTTAAAATGCTAATAAAAATAACCTAAAATTGGATTTACTATTCAGATAGGGATAACCAAGGTTTTTTCTTAGAGTGGTTCAAATGGCTGAATTAGATGTTAGAAGAACTAAGGTATTGGGAAATTCGACAAAAATTACTCACTACAAAGTTCGTTCATATATTTCTCGGAAAGAATTTCTTGCTTTGCACAATCCTGCCATTGATCTTCAGGCCTTATGGAGAGGTATTTCATGTTCATGTATTTGTAGGTTTGTTGGTTCTAAATGTTTATTCATTTTGAGTACACCTGTTGTTTGTTGGAATTGTTTCTTTTTGCCATGTTAAATCTTGTGAAACTACTATGTATATTTTTCAGTTATTTGTTTTGTCTTTTTAGCAAGCAACATAATTTATTGCTTAACATGTGTTGTTTGTAGGTAACCTTACTCGCAATATTTATAACAACATGAGGAGGGAGACTGCTGCAGTGCAGATATAGAAGCACATGCACAGATATAAAGCTCAGAAAGCTTAGAAGCATGTGCAGTGTGGATACAGAAGCACGTGTGCGGATAGAAATCTCAGAAAGTGGGCCATTGAGTATGAAGAGCCTATTGTTGAGGCTTTTCCATTAAGTATGAAGAGCCTGTTGTTGAGGGTTTCAAGCTGCTAAGTATGGTTTTGAAGTTTCTGCGGGATCTAAGTATGGCTTAACAGCCAAGTACAAGTGGGATGGTTTAGCCATTGTAATATTTTGAAAAGTCATCGATGTACTAGATCATTTTCATGTAAAGTTATATGGAGATAGTTTTTGAGAAAACTCATATTTATTGTAATAGTTGACATTTCATATAATATAATTTGTGTGGTTTAAAACTTATATGGTTTTACTTTATATTATTTATAAGTGTTGTAATTAACTAATTAATGTGACATTGCATAATTCACATGTGTATTAGATGATAAATAATGTATGATTCTATTTTTTAATTTAAACATAATATCATATTAAAAAATTATATTGATTAATAATGGACACCATTAAAACTACTAAAATATAATAACCACACATAAAACGACTAAAAATGACTAAATTAGTGACCAATAAATGAGATTAATGACCAAAAATTGAGAGATACGTGACCAAAGAATGAGATATAAATGACAAAAAAAATGACCAAAATTCGCATATCAATGACCAAAAAGCAGTTTTGGTGGCTAATTTACGGTCTTTTATTACGTGACCAAATTTGGCCATATTCTAGTTTGTCATGTGGTCATTAATTTGGGCATAAATGTGGTCATATATTTGGTCATTGGTTCAAATATATGAGAAAATTAATGACCAAATATATGACCAAATTAATGACCAACTCACAAACTATAAATGACCAATTTTGGTCGCGTAATAAAAGACCGTAAATTAACCACCAACGATCGCCAAACCAAAAGTGGTCATTGATAGGCGGATTTTGGTCATTTTTTTTGTCACTAATGTCTCATTTTCCACTAGTGGTGGGCGTTATCTCACTTTGCATGCAACATGCCTCATTTTAGTTGCATGCATGCAAAATCAAGTCATGCAACATCAACTCTATAAAAGAAGGTCAATTGAATCCTTAGAGATGCATATGTTAAGTTTCACTTTTAAATAAATGGGTTCGAGAGCTTGTAAGAAAAGTTGGGATTGAGGATGCAGTCCTTAGCTAACAAGTGTTTTTGGTAGAAAAATATATCTGCCCCAATCATTTACAGGGATATATTATCCAGGTATATCATAGTATTTCACATATTTCACATTACTCTTTGAAGAATATATTCTAACAAGGGTGCAAGGGTGATTATTCCATCATATCTCTTCAAGCAAGAATTATCCAGCTATTATGAAGATCAAATCTCAAGCCATGTCCTTCAATGATAAATTATTATTCATTCTACAGTAGAGTGATCACATATCCATCCTTCTAAGGAAAACTCCTAAGATCTATCATTCAAGGAGGGCGTATTACTGTAGGGACGAATTGTTCCACTACTCAAGTTATGATTATTGGTATGTTCATGCTTTGTATTTGAGTTAATTTCATTATTGATTTGATTTTTAATAATTTTGGGGTTCAAGCAAAAATGTTATAGACAAAATACCATAACATATAATTGAATAAGAAAAACAATATATTGGTAAACCTTACATCCTATCATAATACAACCATTTGGGATATTACATATTAAGAACCCAAAAAAGGGCATCAGAGCTATATTTGACTGCAGGGGATGCCTTTGTTATTAAGGGTTTTGGATTGATCCTAGATTTGGGGGAATCTATGTTATAGTGGGAGTCTTATAAACACATTGATTCATTGCTAGAAATTGAAAAGTTTAATAAACAAAATTTAGAGTTTTGGAAGCTTAAGATGGAGGATCTCCTTGTAGATCAAGAACAATGGATTGTAGTCGACCCAAGAATGATTTTAGCAGGTGTGTTGAAGGAAGACTAAAAAATATTGACAAAAAGGAAAGGATTACTTTGTCTAGTATATTTTTTAATGTTAAATGTCATAGAAATATAAGACACTACAAAGGAGTTGTGGGAAAAGTTAGGAAAATCGTAGCAGTCAATATCTCTTGTTAACAATTTATTTCTTTAGAAGAAGTTGTATATTCTGAGGATGGGAGAGGGTGACTTGGTCATAGAGAACCTAAATGTTTTCAAGACTGTTATTAGTTAGTTATTTTTTGTAGATATTAAAATCATTGAGGAGGAGAAATGCATCAGTATGTTGTGCTCTTTGTTGGATTCCTAGGATAGCATGGTCATCGCTATTGGAAGCAATAATACCAAACTGAAGATTGATGATGTGGTCACACATCTATTGTCGAAAGAGATGAGACGAAAGAACATGGAAGGATAAATCAATAAAACCTTTATGGTATGAGGTCAACCAGTAGACAAAGGAAAAAGGAAAAACCTCTAGTAGAAGATTGAACTTGAGAGGTAGATATACAAATATATATCCTAGTCTACCAACGAAAATGTGTTTGTGTTTTTGTAAATATAGGCACTATATATGAAATTGTAAGTTGACGAAACTAGAGAGAGGCAAAGGGTCTGAGGTAATTCAGTAAACCGATGGAAATTTTTCACAAGAAGATAAAGGAAATGTGTATTTGGCCTCCTTAAGTACATAGTTGGATCATGACTCTTGGTTAATCGAATCTGGTGCATCATACCCTATGACACCTCACATAGAATGGTTCTGTGAGTATGAGAAGATCGGCAGTGATGAACAACCAACTAGGATAGCCAGATGAGGTAAGGTTCGACTGAAATTTAAAGACATAAGAGTAGGAACACTTCTAGGAGTACTGCATATATGAGGTTTGGCTCATAACTTGATATAAGTAAGTAAGATGGGGAATGTAGGAGTACAATCTATATTTGAGAAAGATATGTGCAATATGGTATGAGGAGAGATGGTATTGATGAGGGGATTTCAAACTAGAACCTTGTATAATTTATTGGGAAGAGAAGACATTGGAAAAAGTGCTAATGTTGTTTGTCCTAAGTTTGATAGGATATATTCTTGTATAGTGGACTCAACTATGTTGTGGCATCAATGAACGTGACATATAGGTGAGAAAGGTCTTCATGATATGTGTAGTAAAGATATGGTCGAAGGTCTCCCTAATTGCTTTGATGAAGTTTTTTTATATCAAAATTGTATTTATGGTAAGCATAGTCACGTGAGTTTCTCATCTGGAGCTACTAGAGCTAAGGAAATATTGGATCTAATTCATAGTGATGTGTTTAGACCTGTGTTGGTCCATTCATCAGGAGGATCTCAATATTATGTTTTTTTCGTACATTATTTCTCCAAAATGACATGGTTGTATTTTATGAGGAAGAAATTTGGGGTATTTGGGAAATTTCAAGAGTTCAGATCTCTTGTGCAAAATTAGACTAGTAAAAAGATCAAGGTGCTGAGAATTCATAAGAGAGGATAGTTATGTGGAAAAGAGTTTGACTAGTTCTACAGAAAAAATGCTATAGCTTGACAAAACACAACTCCATACACACCTCAACAGAATTGAGTTTCTAAAAGGATGAATAGAATGCTAATGGATAAAGTGAAACATAATCTCAATGGTGTAGGAGTTGCATAGTAATTTTGGGCAGAGGGAGTTGATACAACATGTTGGCTGGTGAATAGGTTGTCGTCGATGGATATAGTCGAAAAAAATACATTTGGGGTATGGGTTGGTAAAATTGCCTCTCTTACAAATCTTAGAGTGTTTGGGTTTAATGTCTTTGTGCATATCCCAACGGAGAAAAGAACTAAACTTGAGAACAAGTTGGAGAAGTGCATCTTCATAGGGTACAAAGATGAATGAAAGGGTATGAGTTGTGGAACCCAGTGATGAGGAAGGATTTTTATAGTCGATAAGTGATATTTAGAGAATTTGGAGGCACTTTTGAGATTAAATAAGTTAAAACATAAAAACTAGAAAAATAAGAGTTTGAAGTGAACGATGAAATTCTATATTCTGGAGAGTTTACTGAGTCCGACAAAGAGGTGGAACAGTAGAATCTAAATGTCAAGATATTGGGTTGAGAAAGAAAACAATGAGAAAGGTATAGTTTATGGTGACTTTCACTCTACTTTTGTGCGATCTACTATAGACGACAATCCCAGATTGGTAAAGGAAGTGATTGATTCGACAAAGAGTAAACTTTGGAAACTGGACATGGAAGAAGAAATGAAATCCTTCAAGAAAAATGAAACATGGGATCTAGTCATGTTACCAAATGGAAGGAAACTTGTTAGCAGTAACTTGGATGTTTAAGACAAATTTGAATGCAACAGGTTAGGTCGAGAGGTACAAGGCTCAATTGGTATCAAAAGGATGTTCTCAAGTCAAGGGAGACGAATTTAATGAAATTTATCACCTGTTGCTAAACTAACTTCCATAAGGGTACTAATTTATTTAACTACAAAATTTGATCTTGAGATAAAACAAATGGATGTAAATACAACATTTATTCATGGTGATATTGAAGAAGAGATCTATATGAAGTAGAATAAAGTTTTTAGAGTGGATGGAGAAAAGGAAATGTTTGTAACCTTAAGAATTGTCTCCTTACAGTCTAAAAAATCACCCAAGTTGTGGTATCAAAAGTTTCATATGTATATCCAACAATTGCAGTTTGTGAGAAGTCAGGCAGATCACTATGTGCATTTGAAGAAAGTTGGTAATCGCTATGTATATGTAGTTTTGTATGTCGACAACATGCTATTGGTCATGAATAACATTAATTTAATAGAATAGGTGAAACTATAATTATCCTCTAAGTTCAACATGAAGGATCTCAAAGCATCAAATTTCATTCTTGGAATGGAAATACATAGAGATTGTGTAGGTAGAAAGCTCTAGTTAATTCAAAGGAAGTACATTGAGATTGTTCTGAAACATTTCAACGTGTAGGAAAGTCAACTAATCAAGGTACCTATTCATGTGGGAGTTAAGATATTTACTAAACAGTGTCCAAAGACACATTAAGAGATAGAGTGCATGTTATGTGTTCTCTATGCAAGTTTTGTGGGTATTCTAATGTATGCTATGGTCTCTACACGACCTGATATTGCTAATGAAGTGGGAGTATTGAGTAGATACATGTTGACACCTGAAAAGAGCACTAGAGCACAATCAAGGGAGTATTGTGCGACATGACGAATTATGCAATCTTTTATGGAGGAGAACCTGAGGAAAACAAGGAAATTAGTGTGCATGTTTTTTTTATTCTGACTAGGATGGAGACATCAATTGCAAATGATCAACTAGTGGATACGTGTTCAAGAAATTCAAGGGAGTGGTTATTTGGATGAGCATAAGGAAATAAGTCATTTCACTGTCTACTACTAGGGCTGAATAAATGGCAACCACTCATGCAAGGAAGGAATTTGTTTGGTTTTATATGTTGTGTTAAGATGGTTGGTTGTTAGGTTGAATTGTGACAATTAAAGTAAAATGTTCCTGGAAAATAATCCACAGATCATTCAAATAAAAGACACGTTGATGTTTTGTTGATGCCTGGAAAAATCCCAGGTATCGACAGTAGGGATTATCCCTGGTAAACAATCCAAATTAGATCGTCCTCCGTTTGGTGTGGGGAATCCATCTGGTTTATGGTCTGGCTAGCATAGATTAAGTTGTTTCAATATTTTACAGGTTACGGCTCGGTCCACTGTTTATGTGATTTTCTTGTTTAAATGGATGAAATGCAGATGTCTAAGATAAATGCAGGTGACTGATGAACAAGAACCTCAATCACTTCTTTAAATCTAAATCTAAAACTAATATATTCTATCCCTGCGGGGAGAAAATTTAGAGTTCAGACTAATATACTGAAAATGTTCATATAAGTCTAACAGATAGATGTGCCAACACAATAATCACATTTGCAGCAGAGAGAATACCAAAGATAGATTTTATGTAATTAAACTATTTATTACCCTTTCATTACACAGACATTTATATAGACAACAGACCATTTATAACCAAAGAATTAGTTCCAGGAAGTTAGAACAATATCACTGTATGATGTACATAAGAAAGAAGAAATAGTTCTACATGATGCATTCCACACATTTTGAATAAATCTCTGTGCAGGCCTTTGTTCCAACAAATTGATCCTTCTTATTAGAAAAGAGTTAGATATTTTACAAAATAGTCCAGCATTATTTTCACTAGCCAAAAGTCCTTTCTATGGTGCTATGCACCCCTATTTATTACTTCTATCCTTCATGTTGTGACATTCCATCTGCCCTAACCCTAGAGGTTCCCAAGCTTCTTATTCACTTAACCTGGGAGAAATCCAATGGTTTCATAAAAAACAAAATCAATTTATACATGCCTTGTCCTGCTAGAAATACATGCGGCCTATGCGCTAGCTTCTCAAGCGATTTCATCATATTTGGTTGGCTCAAGCACCATTCACGTTGTTGCGCCTCCACATGTGTTGTCTCTTGGTGATTAATACCCTGCTCCTGCTTCCTTTTCATGCTTCCCACATTCGAACTTGTTGAGCAATAATACCTGCTATACATAATGAGAGATATATTTGATCTGGAAACAACAATAATTCACACTATTTTCAATTTAATGATATGTATCGATTACTAAATAGAAAAAAAGATGATGACCAACTCCTTGTTACACACGCAATTTTATTTAAGCAAATATTCGAGAGGAAAATTTCTTAGTTTCCCCAATGGTTCACAGTGAAAAAAAACAAACAGAGATTGAGTGGTTCAGATCATCTCAAAAGATGAATCGGGTCTGATTTGAACCGTTAGATCAGGAAGCCTCGATAGCTCCTTTCCGTGAAATATTGGAAAACGAAAATCGAAAAGCGGGATTTCAACTTTCATCGAGATTACTTTTGATCATTCTGCTTCCGCTTTTCTTTGCGGGAGACTTCCATAAAGCGGAAAGCAGAAATTGGGATGTCAAAATTCATCGAGATTAATTTTGATCATTCCGCTTCCGCTTTTCTTTGTGGAATATTTCTTGACTGTTGATATGAAATCATAGTAGATCACGGACTTCGAATTTCAGAAATCGGAATTTCAACTTTCTTCGAGTTAAATTTTGATCTTTTCGCTTTCGCTTTTTTTATTTTTCTTTTCTGCTTCCGCGGATTGCGGAAAGCAAAAATTAGAAAGCGAATTCGCTCTTTCAAAGTTTAAACTTTATCTTTTCACTTTCGCTTTTCCACTTCCAATTTCATTAATCATTGATCATTGGGGACTCATCCTTGATCATTGATCTGAAATCGAAAGCATTTTTTTTCATATAAGGCATGTTTCCAAGGTTGCGCCGAAGGATTTTTACCAAATTGCCACTTCAGGCTTAGGAAATTTCTTTTGCTTAAGCTTCTAGGAAAGACTAGGTATGCAAGGATGGCTTATATGAGTTTGGAAACAAGTGTAAATGTGAATTTAAAATAAAAAATGGAAGGAGGGGCCCTAAAATGTAATTTTTTGGGGGAAGCAGTTGCAGCAACAACAATTGACGACTAGCTGGTGAACACAGATCTTTGAAAAAACCTTTTTTGAAAAACAACATTTCCATATGGTATTGTACTGTGAATGTTCAGTGATTGCTTAAATGTATTTCCTGAGACATCTTTAAACTAGACTTATTAAGGGATGCAACTTTCAAGCATCACATTTGATACCATTCCTTTTGGAGTAAGGTAACTAAGAGTTCAGTTCCTCGATAACTCTCCTGGGGCCAGAGTAAGAAGTTCATTTTACCCCCTATATTTAAGTTTCCACCAGATAAGACTCCACATGATCATAACAGAGTAAGACATATGTATTCGTTTGTTCCTCATTCCCATGCTATAAGCATTATTTTGGTCCTTTCTTTATGTCTAAAAATGTCTTATGAGTTTTCCTTGATTGCTTCTTTCACTTTGAGAATTTGGTACGGGTTATTCCATCCACAATGTCCTTTTGTGTGAGTGACAAATTTTTTTGCTCACCATGCTCACGGATGGAGAAGAACCTTGTTGATATTTCTTGTTTTAACAACCCTTTTGGTCTGATGATTTATTTCTTCAACATCATTTTTTTTTAAATTGAAGACTGAATATTTTGGAAAATTGACTTTTCAATCTAAGCCTTTTGTCCTCTTTGATTTGTAGCAATGGGATCATTTTGAATACCATACATCTGTCAGACCTGATTCCTTTCCGTGGGTCCATCATGATATGCTTCCTGAGATAGGTATTAATGTGAGAATGGATGAAAACCCAAGATAGTACTCCAGACGTCATGAGTTTTGGTTATTTAACAGGGGTTATAATGATTCACATGTGGGATTAAATATTAGCTTCCCTTTCCATCGTCTGTCAATAGTTAAATAATCTCATCATGATCAAACTTTACCATTTTCTCTTCCCCATAATAAGTTCCTGGCATCCAAATATTTTTAGTTTAATCAGATGCCTATACTTCCAAGCACCAAAAATTGAGCTAGTTTATTAAACACAAACAAACTAAGGCTATGAAATAAGGTGAAACAAACAGGAAAATAAACAAACTAAAAGAATCAAGAAAATCATAGTTCTAAATATGTACAAAATGTTCCTACAGCTTAAGTGAAGTAATGTTTGAGACAAAGGCCATTTATAGCAAGATTTTTTTCCTGGAAGAATTTATTCCTGTCCTTGTAAATCTTGCAATTTGTAAGTTGTAGGGCCTAAATTTGCAGCAATTAGATAAGGGCCAATCCATAAATATTGGAACTTTGTGAGTTTTCTCTTTTTTGCATGGGGATTATCCCATTTCAAAACTAGGTATCCTACATCAAAGTTTCTTGTATCGGATTTTCTTTTGTCGAGCCATATTTTCATGATAACTTGACGTTGATTGAAATTATCTTTATCTTTTTTTCCATAATTCCTCCAGTTTTAACAAAGTTCCAATTCGTGCTTGTAAAACTTTGTTACTGGAACCCCTTGAGGCTTGAGCTAACTGTGAATATGGGAGTAGAATGTTTGGTGGAAAAATAGCTTCTTTTCCATATACCAAAGTATAGGGAGACACTCCTAAGGAATTCTTTGGGGTGACCCTATCTGCCCATAGTGCATTTGGAAGGGATGAGTGCCAATTTCTCTTATTTTCAATAACATTTTTCTTCAAAATTCGAATAAGGTTCTTATTTGTTGATTCTGATAAACCATTTCCCTAATGATAATAATATGTTGAGTAATCTAAATTAATTCCCTTTTCATAAGAAAAATCAGTTATTTTAACATATGAGAAATAAGATGCATTATAAAAAACAAGGGAAATTGGAACTCCAAATTGATGAGCACATCCTTGTTCACTTTGCGCAATGGAATCGCTTCAACCCACCGTGTGAAATAATCTATAGCCGTAAGGATATACCGATGTTGTAATGAATAATTCATATTGATTTCCCCAATAACATCTATGCCACACCATTCGAATGGCTCTGAAATAGTAATAGGATGTAGCGGTCCCGTCACTTTTGACAATCTTCCACCACTTCTCTTACATACATCACATTTTCTTACATAGGCATGGGCATATCTAAACAACGTTGGCCAGTAATATCCAGCTCTAAGTATGTTATGAGTTGTGGTATCCTCGGAATAATGTCCTCTCGCTGGTCTGTCATGCAGTTCTTTGACTATTTAAGAGGCATCCTCTCTCTCCAGACATCTGATAAAAACTCCACCATAATATTTTCTGAAAATCACTCCATTCATTATTTGATAGGAGGGTGAATTCAAATGAAGTGCCCTTCTCTGCTTGGAGTTACAATGCTCTGGTAGATATCCTTGCTGAAGATAATAAACCAAATCTATGTACCAAGATTCAGGATAAATAAAGATAGGACGTACATCAATCAAGTTCATTCCAGCTTCATTCTCCCAATCATAATCTTTATCAGTGTGATTTTCTGCTATCAAATTACACAACCCTTTACCTTTGATGATGGTAGCTAGTTTGAATTCTAGTTCATACTCCGGTAGAGGAGTCTCCCAATTCCCTCTTTGCTCACCCAATTCTTTCTGCATAAAAAGAGACCTGACAGCCGGGTGAGGAACTACAACTTTTTTCCTATTTTGTAAAATATGGGGTCTGAATTTTTTTACTGCCTTGAAAACTGCATATGATTGTTTGTCCATGGCTGGGTAATTCAATTCATCCCCTTGTAATCCAATGCTCATGAATGATATTGGGCATTCGTCTCCCAATTCTTCGTTCTGTGTAAGCACTGTTGTGAGAGAGTTGTCTGAAGAAAATGTATATAAAATAAAGTCCTTTTGAAAGTATGGAATCCTAAAATAAGGTGCATGATCTACTATTGTTTTGATATGTTTAAATGCATCTTTCTCAATGTCAGTCCACTTGAACTATACACTTTGCTTCACTGTTTGTTGTAAAGGTTTTACAATTTGAGCAAAATCAGGGGCAAACCTCTGAACAAAATTTATTGTGGCCATAAATGATTGCGTAGATTTCTTATTATGGGGCATGGGAATCTGAGTTATAGCCTCGAGTCTCTCTAGATCTATTGAGATTCCCTTCTTTGAGATGATGTGTTCCAACAATTTTCCTTCAAGAATTGCAAATATGCTCTTCTTTGGGTTTAGAGATATACCATATTTTATACAGCAGTCAAAAATATGTTTCAAGTGAAAAACATGGTATTCTCTTCTCTTGGAGAAAACGGTTACATCATCTAAGTACACTACTACACAGTGGCCACTTAAACCTTCGAATGCAATGTCCATGGCCCTCTGAAATGTGGCTCCGACGTTCATGAGGCCAAAAGGCATTCTTCTATAAGCGAATGTTCCCCAGTTTGTACGAATTTTTTTCTTTAATCGGTCTTGTTAGGCCACTAATACTTGATTATAACCTAAAAATATATCTAATAGGGAGAACATTTCTGAGCCTGAAACCATTTGTAAAATATGTTCCATTGGTGGAACCATATAGTTATCTTTATCTGATGCTCTGTTTAAGTTCCTGAAGTTGACACATAGCCTTATTTCTCCTAAATTTTTTCTCACCGAGACTAGATTGGCCACCCATTCGAAATGTCGAACCTGAAGATGATCTTTGCGTCCGATAACTTCTTTACTTCATTTTGGATCAGAGGTTCTAACTTCAGGTGCATCTTTCTAAGTTGTTGCTGAAACTGTTTTGCTCCTGTTTTGATGGGAATCACATGCTAGATTATGCGAGTGTCATAAGTATTCAGATCTTCCTATGTCCAAGTGAAGATGTCTTTATATTGTTGAAACAACTTAATGAACTTACATCTTTCTCCAGGCAAGCAACATTTTCCCAAATTGACATATTTGGGTTCGGCTTCTATCCCAGATTTACCAACCCATATTTTGTTGATGAACTGTTTGTCTTCACATTGGCTGGTTTCCAGAATCTACCCTGCAAATCAAACATCCCTTCGAGGGTTCTTACCGCTTTAGGCATGAAATTTCCCTTAACTGCATCTTCATTTTGTAAATCTGAGAAATGTTCTTCTTCATCAATTATTGATTCTTTAAAAGATTCTTCATTTGTCAAAAAAATGATAATCTTCTCATCGTCATCGAATACCCTCATATTTGTAACATTGTCAAGTACTGATGGCCTAAAAATCAATTCAATAGAACACCTGTTATTAGTTGGTACTAATCTAGATGCAAAAGTAGGTAATAAATCAGCTGCAACATTTTGTAATCTAGCTACTGAATTTCTATTGAAAGCATTGAAGTGCATAATCAAATTCCATACCTCAGACTGGTATCCTTTAAGATCTGGAGATAAACAACGAATGGTGTTTCTTACATGTCTAACAACTATCTCAGAATCACCAAAAAATTCAATTTTTTTACTTCTAACTCAATGGATTTCTTCATACCTTGAACTAGAGCTTCGTACTCAATAGTATTATTTGTGCATTCAAACTCTAGTCTACAAGAGAGCAAATATTTATTCTTTTCAGGATCAACAAGGACACAACCAACCCTTGATCCCTCTTGTGTTTTAGAACCATCAAAATACAAAACCCAAAGTCTATCTTCTAAATATATAGAGTTAGTAGCATCTCCTACATTAGTAACTAAGTCTACTATATTACAATCAATATCATCAGTTCACGAAAATCAAAGGAGATCAGACTGCATATATGATTCCTGACTGACTTGTTTGGCTTGATAATTTCCTAGTTCAAGCTCCAAAAAGTAATTCCCCAAAACTGAAGATGAGAAATTCACAAGTTCATTCTTTCCTTCCAACTGAGTCACATTATGTTTCATGTGTGGTTCCTTCAGTATCTTAATATGATTTTGAACATTTTGGTGTGGCAGCTGTTGTAAAGGAAAGCTTCCTATGGCTAGGGTTTAAGAGGCCATCAACGTACTGGGGTTGAAAGGTGGATGCAAATGGTTCTGCAAGTATATATAAACAAGATTCAAAGATTAGAATGGTTCATACCTTAACAAACGAATGTTGATCTAAGCAGCCCTTCAATCCTCTTCTTGCTCCTTTTGCTCCAAGAGACCTGCAAAACAAATTATACCTTCCTCAAACCATTATGACCACATATAAAGAAATGATAATCAAAGCAATATGAGAAACTATTCTGATTAACATAAACATCCGATCATAAATGTAAATTCAATCACACATTGAACAATGATTTGGGAAGAAGAAGGACATCACATCTTTATTAATCTTGAAAACAAGTACAAGTATACATTATCTTCAAGTTCAGCACCTCACGAAACCTTGATCTAGTTCTCCTGCTTCTCTTCTCCAAGGAACTCAGCCTCCAAGCTCTGCAACACAAGGAGAATGCTTCTAGGGCAAAGGTGTGGGAAAAGAGAGCTCCAAATCCTCCAGCATAACAATGCAAAGATTCCAGTCCCCTCTCATGGACCTCCCTACCTCTATTTATATGCTTAATGAAGAGTTAGGGTTGAAGACAAAGTAGTTACAACTGAAGGAGTCAGTTGCATAACTACCCAAACTACCCGAATTTCAAAATATGTATTTTTTTGACATTTTCAGGAGGCATACGCGGGTTGCAGAGACAACAGTCGCGTATGCGAGGAGGTATATGTGGGTTACAATGTAGAAAGTCATGTATTTAAGGCATACATGAGTATTATATAGAGCAATTCGCGTACATATGCAACTTTCCTCCTTAAGGAAACTCACGTACACATCCAAAAAACTCATTTTTAGGGTACTTCTAGGCATTTTCAGACTTTGGTGTCTTCTGGAAAGTTTTACTATAACTGAAACATATTTCTAGTGGTGCAAAGATGAGGTAAAAAGGAGTTATAGAACTCAAGATATGGGTCCTCCAAGTTATGTGTTTTTTCAGTGACTTTCATGACGTGTCGTCGTGGAAGTGTCGACATGCGACGAAATCATGGGAAAGTGGTCACAGGCAGAGATGTGTAATTTTGAGCTATAACAGATGCGCCCTAATGTATGAGGTTAGAGGGGAAGACGATAGCTGAAATACATTATAAAGGAAATAGCTGAGTATAGAGAGAGCAGAGAATCCAAGATCGAAAGGCTCAAACAAAGGTACTTGAAAGAGAGATAAATGTCAGACAAAAACTGATCTCTGGGACATACAAGTCCATATACAAATCATCGCCATAAAGATACAAGCAGATCTAACATATGTATAACTGATGAAACTATCATGGTCGCTCAATATGCAAAAAGGCGTCATATCAAATCTAAAGGAGTCATGGCCACAAATGAACAAGGTGGATCCATGCTCAACAATCGATCATAGCCACAAGAATACAAGGTGGATCTATGTCTCAACAAAATGTCATATAAAGTGTGACAAGGTCTTGCGCAGCTTGGGAAATAGCAACAAATGATGATGCTACTATCGGCCCAAGGTCTTCAATCCAAACCACCCAAAAGGTACAAACCCTAACCATGCAAATAAAGGAGTTGAGGTCGAACATGGAGGAAACCGTTTGATTATCGGTCAATAATGAGAATCGTTAACAAATGTGAGGGAAACCACCATTAATGAAAATGGTCCCCAATGTACCTAGTACATTCTAACAAGTGTGAATACAAGGAATTGAAGTCAAACACTTGAAGAATCCATCAAGTATGACACATTAAGGTATTCCCACCACCCAATAGCGAGGGAAATTGCCACTGATGACTACAATCCCCAAGGTACTATAATAAAAACTCTAAATCTCATTCCAAGAGCAATATGTGTTGCAGTCAACAGGAAGAGATCCGTTGGAAGGAAGGCATTAAGGCATCCTTCATCATCCAACACGAGGTAAGTCAAAGACTAATTGGATCTGGAATTGGTACTGAATTTCATGACAAGGATCGTCGAAGACATGATGTAATGAACTGATATCAGGGAATGGCCGACACAAAAGGTCAAGGAAATTGTAGAATGGCCGACAAAGGTTTAATCCTTGAATAATGAGCACGACACAAAAGTGACTTAGGCATATTTTGACACGAAAAAGACCAACGACACAAATATGCAATGTATGAGACATTGACAGATTCCCCATATAATTGGAAAAGAGACCAACTGGAGGAGTAAAAAACTCTAAATCGGGATAAGGTCAAAAACTAGGACCAAACTGTTGATAGACTCAAAACTGGTGCTTTGTTCAAGGAAACAAGACTTGTTACCATGATGTAAAAGACATGTGAATGAACTTTCCTTCCCCTCTTTCTTGTAAAGGTTTAACGAGTCCAAGAAATCAAACTTGGGACCTTCTTCATTTTTGGCAAGCTTGAAGAAGAGATGGAAGAATGCTTCATAAAGCACTTATTCGTGGATTTTACGAGCCTGAACTAGTACATACTCGACAATGTTTTCATAGTTTAGAGAGTCTGAAAACTCCAAAGAAGACTCTAGGGGGGTGCTTTTTCGTACAATTTAGTCTCCTGAGGCCGAAAAAATATAAAACATACCAAAGAAGAACTCTCTTAACTTTCGAAGAAGAAAAGGCGCACCTTTTTCGTACTTAATCAGGAAGGTCCGAAAAAGGTTAAATTACCACCTACCCAACGCTCCTTCAAAAGCAACATATATCCTGAGTTTTACAAGTGTGAAGGAAGGCAAGATCACTCAGAAAGATCCATTTGATTACGAGAAATGGGGATTACAACAATAAACTTGATGCTTTGTTCTTTAGGGTTTAACGAGCATGACAAAGACATAAATTACACTCGAAATATTTTTCATGTTTAGGTCTAGAGCATGAAAAAGAGAAAAATAATCTCATACCGGGGGTTCCTTTTCCGTAAATTTAGTCCCTCAAGTCTGGAAAAGCGATAAACATATGCCTGAGAATACTCTTCTCAATTCCGAAGAGAAGAGAGTGTTCCTTTCTCGTATTATTCCACATGGTCCGAGAAAGTGATAACCTACCACCAATGTGGATGCCCATTCACATAATCTTAACGAGCCTGAACAGATAAGTTTACTTGACAGTCAAGTCTATTTTGAGGAGTCAGACCTAGGCCTAAAGAAACTCAATATATTTCCCATGAAGTTTTAATGAGTCTAGAAAATTCAACTCGCGGTCTCCTTACTATTTTTAACAAGTTCGAAGGAGATCAAAAAGAATGCTCTAAATGCGAGGAGACGAGTGTCATAGACAGGAAAAACTAGTTCCAAGCGCAAGGAACAAACCTATGCATAATGCAAGGAAAGTGAGCAAGATAAGGACACTCGGGGAACGTATCCTCAGGGTAAAAGGTGCCAAGTTGCAAAGGAAAAATGATACAAGACTTAGGGACGATGAGAACAAAGATGAGGGCTTATACAATGAGCTAAAAGCGTGGAATCCATCATTAGGGTCATAAGCGCGAGCATGGCACATGCAAATGCAGTTACAGCTTGAACAACAAGACAAGGCCAGTAAATAGTTGTGAATCCAACTAAGAATCCTATCTCCAAGAAACAACAGCATCAGTATCATATTCAGAAGAAAAGATCCGATGCGGGTCACTTTGGCAGAAACACATGTGACTTTGCTATCTTCTACAAAAGGGAAAATCAAGGCAGAATCGACCGAAGAAGATTCTATAAAACCAAGGCTCGAGGGTTTATAATCAGTAATATCAACCTCATAAGAAAAGAAAAAATCAACAAGGGAGATAGAGTTTGTAGTAACAAACTCAGTATCACAGGAGTTGAAAAATTCATAAGAAAAATCAAACTCATCAGGATCACTGACTTGCTGTTCAAAAGAAGAGTCAAAAGACTCAACAATATCAACATAAGAAGACCGATTCATGGGAATATCAAGCTTACTAAGAAAATTAGGGTTAGAATTAGTCACAACTAAACCGACATCCAAAAGAAGGTCAGACCGTATCAAAGACTCTAAGAAGACTTCATCTGAAGGAAGGAGATCATCTGAGATAGGACACATGTCTAAACTTTCAAATGGATAGACAGAGTGGAGAGCAGGCTCCACAGTCTGTATAGGATGACTCGCCTGGTCAACTGCTGGGACCAAGTCTCGAGAAGTTAAGCATGAAAACATAGGCTACTTCTTAGTAGCAATTGAACGCAAAGGACATGAGGCCACATAGATCACCTGTGGCGGGGTAGTGTCTACAGAAACACTGGGAATTAATAAAGGAAAGACCTGGTCTCTAGTTGGGTCAGGAGATGGATCAAGAAAATCCAATTGATCGTAGTGACAATTTCTTCATCATGATTAAAGTACATCACGCGAAATAATGTTGACACCACAGCTTGCATGTCATAGACATAATGACGTCCAAGGAGCATATTGAAGTCCAAGGGGTCTTCTATCACCATGAAGTCAACTAAGACGGTCTTCCCACCCAAAGTAACAAGTGTTTGAGCAAGAATTCCAAAGGATATACAAGTTCTTCTATCAAACACCAATAATTGACTAGTAGTCGACACAAGGCTGGGAGATCCCATGCCTCGCCAAGCACGAGCAGACAAAATACTAATTGAGGCTCCTTCATCAACAATACAGGGAGAAATCATGTATGGTTAAACTTTGACCTTTATCTGGAAAGGTGTGTGAGAAGGAAGGCGCGGCTCAACTAGGCTATCCCAATAAAAGGAAGAAATCCGTGAGCTTGGTGGGGGTTCATCCAAAGTGAGTTTGGTGCCCCCTTTTTCAGTAAATTCTGAACTGGAAGTGAAGAAAATGTGACTAGCAGACACTTGACTCTCCAAAGGAAGAGTGGGATTGATTGATACTGAAATCGATTCAACCGCTTCATGAAAGTCACTCTCCAAAGGGAGAGTGGGATTGACCAAATGTGACATTGGTTCAATCACGTCAAGATCACTCTCCGAAAGAAGAGTGGGATTGACCAAAGCTAAGATTGGTTCGACCACTTGATCAACCAAAGGTTGAGTAGGTTGTTGAGAAACTATAGGTTGTTCAGGAGAAGTAAATTCTTGAGTCTTGGACCACACTCTTCTTCACACCTCTGCGATAGCAAGGCACTAGTGAGTAAGATGATCTCCCTCGCATAGCTTACAAGGGAACTTAGGTTTTCACTTCGAATGACAAATTTTCTCAATGGTGTCAACATGAATCGCAGTGGATGACGGTTTGCTCTCAGCATGACCTACAGAGGTTGATATTTTTCCCCCAGCATGACCACTAGAGTCTGAGTGACTGGGTCCAACCTGACTAAGAGAGGCTGGTTGTTGAAAAACTTCAGAATGTTCAAAAATGGGATGACCATGAAACCAAACTCTTTGCACCTCCATGATAGAAGGCATTTATAAGTAAGGTGGTCTTCCTCACAAAGCTTACAAGGACACTTGGGCTTGTGTTTTGAACATGTAGTCTTTTCAACAGTGTCAACATGACTTGTAGTGGCTGACGGATTGTCTTCAGCATGAACCATAGAGGCTAAGAGACTTCCCCCAACATGAATTGCAGAGGCCAAGAGACTGGGTCCAACATGACCTGCAAAGGTTGGATGGGCACCACCAACATGAACAACAGAGGCTGAATGGTTAGGATCAACATGCTTTGCAGCAGTTGAGTGTGTGCCCCCAGCATGGACTTTAGAGGCTGGGTGAATGGATCCAACATGACTTGCAGAGGTTGGATGGGGAGGTTCAACTTGAACATCATAGGTTGAATGGGTGCCCTCAGCATGAACTACAGAGGTTGAGTAACTGGATCCAACGTGACCTGGAAAGGTTGGAAGGACCCCACCAGCATGATCAACAGAGGTTGGATGGTGAAGATCAACTTGACTTGCAGAGGTTGAGTGCTTAAATCCAACATGACCTGCAGAGGTTGGACAGGTGCCCCCAACATGAACTGCAGAGGTTGGGTGGTGAGGTTCAACTTGACTTGCAAAGGTTGAACGGGTGCCCCCTTGCTTATGTGCCTTCTTCCTGTTCTTCCTTCTTTTACTCCTTTTAAACTGTCAGTTACTAGTATCGGTACTTTCACCGCATGAGGTAGAAAGAGGAGGAGAATCAACTACAAGTGAAGGGGAAGCAATGTTTTAATGCCCTTGATATAAGGAGCTTACTTGAGAAGCATTAGGAGCATTCAAGATGGTTGGAGTGGAAAACAACCACACCGGTAGCCCTAGGGTGAATCCAGGTAGATTCATGGTGGCCATCAAAGGAACACCAACATTCCTTGTGAGAGGAATAGAACAAGGAGTTCCCAGCATGGGGATCTCTTGGTTGGTGTTCAAAGGGGTCTTATCCATAGTTTAAAAATAGGAGACAAAGTATGAGGTTGATAGGATACCAAAATTACAAAGCACACACCTAAAGGCACACTAAGTACAGACAAACCACACAGCACTCACTAAAAATTCCTAAAGCCAAACAGACAAACATGTATAAGATATGCTTTCCAGAATAAAGTTGATAGACATTTACTTGGTGTCCCTGGAGATGTTCTTAGGCACAAGTAGATGAATCACCCACTACCCTCCCACACCTTCTACCGGGGTTACCTTCCAAGCCCGTCCAAGGTCAACCATAAATAGCCTTCTGGTTTACCTGTGTATGAACCCTAGATGTCAAAGAGACTAAAGGCTACCTTAACTATATTGATAGTCTGTGGGGGACAGTTGCAAGCCTAATTCGTACGCATGGGCAAGGTAGAAAATCCCAAAACCCTGTCTAAGACAAAATCCTCAGATGCACAAAAACCTTGGTCTACGCTTTGACAAGGAATCAGAGGGTTATCTCCTCAGTCCAAGCCTCCACACGGCGTCGTGCTTAACTCCCAGATACAATCAACATAGAAAAGGGTTTACCTAGTGATTGGCCAACTACATCTAAATTTTAACATTTGTGGGGAGTTTAAACTCCCTACCCCACAAGTCTAGCCTGAGCTAGTTTGTGTATGACCCTATAAAATAAAACTTGCTAATAATTTTTAAATTATATTGTTTATTTTAAGGGTTGTTTTTAGTCAGAGGGTAAATGGCGTGAAACTTGTGTGGTGTTTTGACTCAAATTTGAAACCAAATGACTAAGAAAAGAGAAATGAAATGCGAAAAGAAAAAAACTATTCTCTTTTTCTTTTCCAAATAGAAACTTGAAAGCCACAAAAGAACAATTTTTTTTTTTTTCAAAAACAATGATATGCCATGCAATCTAGACTAAAAAACTCATCTACATGCATATAAAACTAGTATATGTTCTTTTTATTTTTCTTTTATAAATGCAAAAGAAAAACTACCTACAAACGAAAGCATGCAGATGACAAGAACAAAGCAAAAGGAACTCTGCTATAAAACCACCAAACAAACTCTAGAATGCCCTAAAGTCAGTATAAACCCTACTTGAAAGGAAGGCCTGCATAAAAGACAAGTCAACTATTTTGGCATGGTGAATTTAACCAACAAAAGAAGAAGGAAACAAACACCAACAAGCTTCTAAACTCAAACAAAGATCACTAATAGAGGCTGACCAAAAACACAAGCCAAAAATCATGCCAAGCAAAGGAGGTGGGGGAAAAGAGCAAAGAGAAAACCCTAATGCTATAAAAAATGCTTACCACATAGATAAAGAATAACCAAAATGGATGACACTAACTCCCTGGAGTCATGCACCTGTAGACGACACCAAAAGACCTACCAAACAGCCCACAACAGTAGAAAAAACCACAAAAATGAGGAAAAAGTAATGTTTTAGGGGCACACGCGAGTTGTACTACTGACAGGTCGCGTGTCATACACAGGTTGACAATACAGCAAGTCACGTGTAGGAGCACATGCAGGTTGTACCACTGATAAGTCGCGTATCATACATGGATTGACAGTATAGAAAGTTGTTTGTACCAAACCAGACACACGACTGTTCAGTCTGCAACTCGCATATGGGTGGAAAAAATCCCAAAAAAGGTCAAAAAATGCCTTAGGAAGGCAGGGGAGGTGTTCTATCAGACTGATAAAGTGTTCCTAAGTGGCAAGAAAGACCTGAAACCTTGCAAAATACTAAAAGAAATATAGATAAACCCCATATAGACAAGGCTCCCCCCAGTGGAGTCGCCAATTCTGTTGTAAAGGAAAGTTTCCTATGGCTAGGGTTTAAGAGGCCATCAACGTACTGGGGTTGAAAGGTGGATGCCAATGGTTCTGCAAGTATATATAAACAATATTCAGAGATTAGAATGGTTCATACCTTAACAAACAAAGGTTGATCCAAGCAGCCCTTCAATCCTCTTCTTGCTCCTCTTGCTCCAAGAGACCTGCAAAATGAATTATACCTTCCTCAAACCATTATGACCACATATAAATAAATGATAATCAAAGCAATATGAGAAACTATTTTGATTAACATAAACATCTGATCATAAATATAAATTCAATCACACATTGAACAATGATTTGGGAAGAAGAAGGACATCACATCTTTATTGATCTTGAAAACAAGTACAAGTATACATTCTCTTCAAGTTCGGCACCTCACAAAACCTTGATCTGGTTCTCCTACTTCTCTTCTCCAAGGAACTCAGCCTCCAAGCTCTACAACACAAGGAGAATGCTTCTAGGGAAAAGTTGTGGGAAAAGAGAGCTCCAAATCCTCCAGCATAACAACACAAAGATTCCAGTCCCCTCTCATGGATCTCCCTACCTCTATTTATATGCTTAATGAAGAGCTGGGGTCGAAGACAAAGGAGTTAAAACTGAAGGAGTCAGTTGCATAACTACCCAAACTACCCGAATTTCAAAATACGTATTTTTTTGACATTTTCAGGAGGCGTACGTGGGTTGCAGAGACAACAGTCACGTACGCAAGGGCATATATGTAGGTTGCAATGCAGAAAGTCATGTATTTAAGGCGTACGTGAATATTATATAGAGCAAGTTGCGTACGTACGTGGGTTTCCTTAAGGAAACTCGCGTACACATCAAAAAAACTCATTTTTAGAGTACTTATGGGCATTTTCAGACTTTGCTGTCTTCTGGAAAGTTTTAGCTAACTGAAATATATTTCCAATGGTGTAGATATGAGGTCAAAAGTAGTTATAGAAATCAAGATATGGTTCCTCCAAGTTAGGTTTTTTTTCAGTGACTTTCATGAAGTGTCATCATGAAAGTGTCGACATGCGACGGAATCATGGGAAAGTGGTCACAGGAAGAGATGTGTCATTTTGAGCTATAACAATAGCAACATGTGAGACCAATCAGTTGCAAAATATCCATTAAGTTTCGTTGACTAGTCCCTGATTAAAATTAATACATAGGATTTTGGTATATCAACCACCATGATATCTATGAATTGACAAACTATAGGGTCTGCAGATAATCGAATCAACACATATTTCATTTCCCCTATGACTTTAACAACACATCTATCTAGATGAATTGTACGAGATGGAGATGGTGTGGGTTTACCATTAATATTCTTACATATTAAAAGTGGCATGACATTTGATGAAGCTCCATAATCTACTAAACAATCATGCACATTATGATTAAAAATTTCAAATAATAGCAGAGAAGGAAAAGTATGAGATTTATATTTTCCTCCAATGCTTGCTTCATTAATTTCAATATCAGATTTAATAGCTTTAGGGATAATATTAGGTTGTGCATCACAAGCTTCCAGAAGTTTCCTCCTTTGTTGAGGAAGATTACATAGTTCGAAAAGAGAGATATTTGATTTTGTTTTCTTAATTTCTTCTACGATATTATACCCCATGTCCTATTCTACCAATCCTTTTCTAGTACCTTTGGATTTATTTATCACCGTCTTCATTGGTTTGTTAACTAGTGCGATTGTCTCTTTTATATTTATCGGGTTAGGATTAGGTGTTGTTTGAGTAGTACTGAGAATTTTCTTCATGTTTTCTTTCATCTTCTTTATTTTAGGGAGTACTAAACTTTCATCCACTACTGGCCCTTTACTTCTAGTCGTAACAGTAATTGATGACACTTGAATTTCCTCAGTACGTTCATCTTCACTTAACCCCAAAGTAGGTGTCCAGTCCCATAATACCATAGTGGTTTCTTCATTTGTTTGTTCTGGATCATTAGCTTGGGCTTCTTCTTCTTCTTCAAGATATTCCAACTGGGCATCTAACAATTGATTCATAACCAGAGTGATTGAATTTATCCACTGTGGACAGTTCTTTTCATAATGATGTTCTTGGTGAAAAATAAATAAATGATCCATGCCTACTTCATTAAAATTTAAAACAACATAATTATGTACAGGTGGTTGGGGTTGTCCACTCTCTTCCCTTTATTTGTAATAAGGGTTAAATGGATTTCTATAAGAAATAGCTCCCTTATCCTTTTCCAAGTCTACTATTTTGTTTGACAATTTATGCACCATTTTCACCACATTTTCTAGCTCATTAGAGTGTTCTTATTTGGGCTTAGTTAACAACAAAGGCCTTTTGCTTGTGGTATGTTTCAACTCAGGTTCTGGAGTAAGCCTTGTGATATTGTCCAAATATGCCTCTACTTTCTTGGATTCTTCATAGTTTTCTACCAATGTAACTTTACCAGCCCTTTTTACAAACATTGTTATTGGTGGATAAAGTGTTGTAATATAATATTCTACTTGAGACTCATCATATGGTTTTGTTGTAGCACTGAAGCTATTCAATAAAGTGGTGAATCTCTTATTAAAGTCTTGGACCTTTTCTTTCTTTTCCATCCACATAGACAATAATTCTTTCATGAGAGTGGCTACAGTTTTCTGGTTGTTGAATTTACCTAAAAATGCCTTTTCAAAACCATCCCAATTTACTATTGAATCAACTTGCAAACTAAAGTACCATGAAGATGCTTTAGGTTCAAAATTATATGGAAAACGTCTGCAAAAACATCTTCATATTCAACATTTAAAAGATTCAAAGCCAAATAAAAACTTTTTAAGTGATCTTCAGCAGAAACACCCTTTCTAATATCAAATTTTGGTAATACTCTTTTTGGGTGCTTAGGTAAATCATGCAATGGAGCAGCCAGGTTGAGTGGTGTTCTTGCTCTCCATGTGGGTTGGTTAACATTTCCAGCCATAATTCTAGGTGGAGACTATGGTGGAGATTGAATGAATACTAAAGCTGCATGGGATTTTTAACCCAATTGATCAAGAGGCTGAACAATTTCTTGGATGGATAGATCTACCAGTTCTTCCAAATATTCCACAATAATTGAATCCTTAGTGTATGACGCTATTTTCCTGGAATCTTTCCTTCTAGGTAACGTAGGAATAACTTTTAACCCCCCAAGTTTCTTAACATAGAATCTTGTATGTCTCCTAAACTTATCTACTTCCTCAAATGGGACAATGTACAAACGTTCTGATTCTTCTTCCCCAAAGCCTATCTTTTTTGGTTCTTTGAATTCAGGAATAAAATATTTAGGGAAAGTATTTTCAGATGTTGTTCCAGTGTAATCTTCTTTGAAAAATAGATTTCCTCTACTAGCCATGCATTGGCTCAGACCCTCCTTCTAGGGCCAAATATGTTGATTCCTGGAAAAAATCAGGTACCGACAGTAGGGATTATCCCTGGTAAACTATCCCAATTAGATCGTCCACCATTTGGTGTGGGGAATCCTCCAAGTTTACGGTCCGACTATCGTAGATTAATTTGTTTAAATATTTTACCGGTTACGACCCGGTCCATCGTTTATGTAATTTTCTTGTTTAAATGGATGAAATGCATATGCCTAAGCTAAATGCAGGTGACTAATTAATAAGAACCTCAATCAATTATTTAAATCTAAATCTAGATCTAATCTAGTCTATCCATGCAGGGATCAAATTTAGAGTTCAGAGTAATATACTAAAAATGTTCATAAAAGTTTAACAGAAAGTTGTTCCAACACAATAATCACATTCATAGCAGAGAGAATACCAAAGATAACTTTGATGTAATTAAACCATTTATTATTGTTTCATTACACAAACATTTATAAAGACATCATACCATTCATAACCAAAGAATTAGTTCCATGAATTTAGAACAATATCACTGTATGATGTACAGAAGAAAGAAGAAATAGTTCTACAAGATGCATTCCACACATTCCGAATAAATCTTTGTGCAGGCCTTTGTTCTATCAAATTGATCCTTCTTATTAGCAAAGAGTTAGCTCGTTTACAAAATAGTCCAACATTCTTTTAACTAGCCAAAAGTCCTTTCTATGGTGCTCTACACCCCTATTTATTACTTCTATCTGTCACGACGTGACCTTTCATTTTCCCTAACCCTAGAGATTCCCAAGCTTATTTTTCGCTTCACCTCGGAGAAATCCAACTGTTTCATAAAAAACAAAATCAATTTATATGGGCCTTGCCTTGCTGGAAATACACGCAGCCTATGCATTAGCTTCTTAAGCGATTTCATCATATTTGGTTGGCTCCAAAGAACTAGTCACGTTTCTCCTACATTCAAACTTGGTGAGCAATAATACCCGTGATACATAAAGAAAACATAATGAGAGATATATCTGATCTGGAAACAACAATAATTTGTAGTATTTTTAATTTAATGATATGTATCGATTACAAAATAGAGAAAATATGATGACCAACGCCCTGTTACACAAGCAATTTTATTTAATATAAGCTTCGATAGGAAAATTTATCAGTTTCCCCAATGGTTAACAATGAAAAAAAACAAACAGAGATTGAATGGTTCATATCATCTCAAAAGATGAATTGGGTCTGATTTGAAGTGTTAGATCAGGAAGCTCCGACATCTCCTTTTGGAGAAATAGCGGAAAGCCGAAATCAAAAAGCAGGATGTCAACCTTCATTGAGATTAATTTTGATCATTCCGCTTCCACTTTTCTTTATGGGAGGCTTCCGGAAAGCAGAAATCGGAAAGTGGGATGTCAACTTTCATCGAGATAAATTTTGATCATTCTACTTCCACTTTTCTTTCCACAATCTTTCTGGACCGTTGATATGAAATCAGAGCGGATCACGGACTTCAGATTTTGGAAAGCGGGATGTAAACTTCCTTCGAGTTAAACTTTGATCTTTCCGCTTCTACTTTTTCACTTTTCCGCTTCCACTTTTCTGCTTCCGTGGATTGTGGAAAGCGAAAATCAGAAAGCGGGTTCGCTCTTTCAAAGTTTAATCTTTATCTTTCCGCTTTCACAGATTGCAGAAAGAGGGAATTGGAAAATGGGTTCTCTCTTTCAAAGTTTAAACTTTATCTTTCCGCTTCCATGAATTGTGGAAAGCGAGTTCGCTCTTTCAAAGTTTAAACTTTATCTTTCCGCTTCCACTTTTCTTAACCGTTGATCTTTGTGGGCTCGTCCTTGGTCGTTGATCTGAAATCGAAAGCGGATTTTTTTCATATAATACATGTTACCATGATCGTGCCTAAGGAATTTTACCAAATTGACACTTCGGGCTTAGGAAATTTCTTCCGCTCAATCTTCTAGGAAAGACGAGGTATGCAGAGAGGGCTTATCTGAGTTGGGAAACAAGTGTAAGTGTGATTTTAAAATAAAAAATGGAAGGATGGGCCCTAACATGTAAAATTTTTTGGGGAAGCAATTGTAACAGCAACATGTTCAATACCATATTGTGAGGGATATTGTGGAGAACAAGAAGGTGTTACTTGAAAATGTAGATATAATGAAGAGTGTTGTAGACTCTTTGTTGAAGTTAGTAAGCACATAAAAATTTTCTTGGTGTAGGGAAACAATGGGATTAGCATCCTTGCTAAAGTGAAATGAAGTTTTGAATCTCCTATTTATGAAAAGAAGACAACAAGTGGGAGAATGTTGGGAATTTTATATTCTTTTCATGTGGATTGACTAGAAGATTCAATAGTTGACTAGTTCAAGTCGACTGGATTTGAAGGTCACAGTTGGCAGAACCCTAGTCGGTCAATCGACCAAGATAAGTTGTTTGGTCAAAGGTAAACAATTTGGTTGATGAGAAGTCAACGAAACTACCATAAGCTCAATGTGAAATTGACCAAAAGTTGACTTAATTAATTAAACTATAACTGAATAACCAAAAGTTCTTAAGAAGTTATGGATTTCCATTAATGAGTAGTTGGTTGTATTGCACCTATAAATATGATGTAATGGCTATGATTGATGTAATGTAAGCATATACTTCGAGGGGTATAGTGTGTATCATGATCATTTAATGAAGTGTGATTTATGGTCTAGCAAGTCATGGTTGTAAACACTTGTTTTAGAGTGTTTGATTAATATATGAGTGGTCGATTCAATGGTTTGTTGGTTTTCCTCCATGAGTGAGGTTTCCAGGGTAATTTCTGTGTAATCTGTTAATGTGTTGTGTGCCATTGTTTATTTTTCATGTTTAATGTGTTTAAGTATATGAATAAAATTTTAATCTATTGTAATAAATATTAAGAGTTAACAAAAACAAAGGGATATTACATCTTTTATGTCAAGGCATCATCTTTCAATGGGATGACCAAGTTGAACAATCCTTTGAATAATTAAAGAAATAAATCACATATTCACATTTATCAAGAAATCCATGATGGAGACTCCATAATGGATAAAGGATGGAGACTCCATGATAGAGCATATAAATTCCCTTAATAATATGGTAAGTCAATTTGTTTGTATTGATGTTAAGGACAAGGAACAAGATAAGTGTGTTATCTTGTTATGTTATTTACTAGAATCTTGGGATAATCTGGTTGTAGCAATTGGTAGTACAACTCAATCAAAGTTAAAGTTTGAGGAGGTAGCTTAATCCTTGTTATCAAAGGAAATGAGAAGAAAATCCATGGAGGGTGTGAACAAGGATGTTTTATTTGTGAGAGGTTATCCTCAAGAATTGAAAAATAAGCCTCCATAGAAAATTTTTAAATATAAAGGTATATATAAATATTCAAGACAATCTATATGAAAATGTTGGAAATGTAATAATGCTTTGCATTATAAGAAAGATTGAAAATATAAGAATGTTGATAAAGGTAAGGGTTTTGATGATTCCCCTTGCAGAGAAATGAAAACCTCCATGGAAGAAGGAGGTTGTGTTTGCTTGGCATCTATATGTTCATATGCATATCATGATGTATGGTTGTTTGATTTGGGTGCTTCCATTAATCTTACTTCTCACAAGGAGTGGTTTTGTTTATATAAAATGTACAATAAAGGCAATGTTTTCCTAGGATATGAGTCGATAAGGAAAATCATAGGACTTGAAAGTTTCAAGTTGTTTCGTAGATATGGAAGGATTAGATCTCTTGGCAGGGTTATGCACATTCAAGATATGGCTAGAAAATTGATATGTATAACTATGATGGGTGATGTACGTGTGTGAATATTGTATTTGAAAAGGACACATGCAATATGGTTTGAGGAGAAATGATATTTACGAGATGAATTTGGATTGGAAGATTATAAAAGATATTGGAAATCACTTTTAACGATGGGTGTAATATTTATGTTGTTTCTAAGGATCATGATAAATAAGACATGATCACTACTATCCCTCGAGAGAAGACAATGATATGGCATCAAAGGAATGGATATATTGGAGAGAAGGGCCTTCAAACATTCTTTGGTAAAGGTCTAGTTGAAGGTACGCCTGATTGTTGAGTAAAATTTGATTTTTTTGAACACTGTAGATATGGTAAATAGAATTAGGTGATATTCCTACTTGGTGTTACAAGATTAAAATGAATCTTATTGTTAATACACAATGATACGCTTGGACATGTTTTTATTCCATCACTAGGTAAATATGTGTATTATGTTTAATTCATTGACTATTTCTCAAGGAACACATTATTATATTTCCTTGGTAAGAAATATGGGTTTTTTTTAAAGTTGAAATCATTTTAGGATCTTTTAGAAAACTAGATAGAGAAGAAAATAAAGGTTTTGTAGATATATAATGGTTGAGGGTTCTGTATAAATGAGTTCGAGGAATTTTGTAAGAAGTGTGACATAGACAGGAAAAATATTACTCCATATACACCTCAACAAAATTGAGTTGTAGAAAGAATGAATAGGATAGTGATGGAAACATCAATTATTCTTAGGGGTGTAGGTTTATCATATACATTCTAGGTATAAATGGAGGATACTCTATATTATTTGGTAAATCAATCACCTTATATCAACATTGGTTAACGAAACTCCACATGAGGAATGGATTGGTAAAAAACCCTCTCTTAAACATCTTAGAGATTCTGGTTGTGATTCTAATGTGCATGTTCCAAAGGAAAATAGGAGTTAGTAGGATAATAAAGCTAAAAATTTATCTTTATTGCTTGCAAATATGGTTTAATAGGTTATAAAATTTGAACCTTGTAATAAATTATATTGTTTTCAATTGAGATGTTGTATTTAGAGAGGTTAAAGTTGTTCCTAAACATGAATTCCAATAAAGGTAAGAAGAACCTAATATAATAGAGTTTGAGTGAAGAATTTAACTCAATAGAAGAAGATGAACCAAAGAGGAAGAATCTTAGATTTTAATCTTGAGAAGACTAGTTCAGGAAAGAAGGAAAACATAAATGCATACTCCACCTAATTTTCATTCTAGTTTTGTTCCATCTATTATTGTTGAAGACCCTATAACTAAGAGGGGGGTAGTATATTTAGAGCATAATAAACTTTGGATGTAGGCCATGGTTGAAGAAATGGATGCCTTGGATAAAAAAGAGGCTTGGGATCTAGTTGAGTTTTTGGTTTAATAAATGCTAAGGTTAGTAAATGGGTGTTAATTAAGAATAAGTTAAATTCATAAGGTAGAGAAGTGTGAACCTTACTTAGTTGAAAAGAGATGTTCCGAGCTGAAGGGAATTATTTTGGTGAGATTTTGTTACTAAATTAAATTATATTTGGTTTATTTTGTCCATTATTGCTTTTTTTACCTTGAAGTAGAGTACATGGATGCAAAGAAAATATTTATGCATGGTGATATTATAGAATAAATCTACATGAAGGTTTTGCAGTTAAGGGAAAAAAGGAGTTGGTTTGAAGGATGAGGAAATCCATTTATGGACTAAAAAAATCACCAAGAATATGGTATAAAATTTTGATGCTTATATATTAATATTTGTTTTCATAAGAAGTAAAGTTGAAAACTTTGTTTATGCCATGCAGGTTGATGACCATTTTGTTTTTGTGGTCTTATATTCTGGTGATATGTGGCTAATTGATTACCATTTTGGTTTTGTGGTCTTATATGTTGGTGATACATGGCTCAATTTTCTTCTAGGTGCAAAGTAAACTCTATCAATGATCCTCCCGCGAGCAGGAATGTAAACTCTATATGCCTTCGAAATCTCGTTGTAACCAACAAGTAACCCCTTCTCTCCAGAAGGGTCCAGCTTCTTCCTATTGTCAACATGAACTTGACAATAACAGACACTACCAAATATGTGAATGTGACTCACATCTGGCCTAGTTCCTATGAAGACATCCTCTGGTGTCTTCCTCCACAAGGCTGTGTGGGGACACCCGTTCTAAATGTATACTGCAGTCCTATATGCCTCAAACTAGAGGAATAGTGGTAATCCCTGATCAAATAGCATGGCCTTGGATGTTCCAACCATAGTCCTGTTCTTCCACTCTACAATTCCATTCTGTTGTGGGGTATGGGGCACAGTGTGCTCCTTCTTGATCCCCTCAGCCGAACAATATTCCATGAACTCATTGGAAGTGTACTTACCCTCATTGTTTGTCCTCAACACTCGAATGTTATTTCTTGTTTGGTTCTCCACAAGAGTCTTGAACTCTTGGAAACTATCAAAGACCTATGACTTGGCCTTCAGGAAATAGATCTAGGTTTTCCTGGAATAGTCATCAATGAAGGTTAGGAAGTAACTGTAACCACTGAACGAATGGACACTCATAGGTCAGCATACATCTGAATGCACCAAGTCCAAGGACTCCTTAGACTTGTGCTCACTATGTGGGAAAGGCTTCCTAATGTTCTTCCCCAAAGCACAACCCTTGCAGTGGTTATGCTTTTCCTCCTGTACCTAAGGAATTACAATGACTGTCTGTCTCAAATGCTTCAGTGCTCCATGGTGTAAGTGTGCCATCCTCCTATGCCAAAAATCACCCTGACTGTTGTTGTTGCTGCTGACTAGAGCCATTGTAGGATCATAGTGTAATCTTTACATGTTCCCACTCCTTCTGCCAATCACCCGATCCAAGCTCCTATCTAACCCCTTGGGCCTGATATACACTCTATGGTCACGGAACTTCACCTGATATCCCTTGTCCTCCAAAGTGGAGACTGATATAAGGTTCTCGGTCTGTCCTGGAACATATAACACATCAACAAAACTAAGGGGTTTTCCAGACTCCCTCTCAAATGAAATAGTGCCACCTCCCTATGCCTGATACCGTGCATCATCATCGAGCTCAACGTGGATCCCTATTCCACTCTCCTGCAAGTCTTTGAAGAATCTCTTCTATCCAGTCATGTGACTAGATTCTCCACTGTCAATGTACCATATGTTGCTCCCTGTGGTGCTTTCCATGCAAGATATCAAACAAAACTCCTCATCGAAGTTCCTACTGAACTCATCCACCTCTACAGATCCAGCCATCTAAGTGTTACTTTTCTTCTTCATGACTGGGCACTGGGAGGCAAAGTGTCCCTGCTTGTGGCAGATAAAACACTTGACCTTTGACACGTCAAGGTTCTTCTTACCATTATTCTTCCTATTTTCCTTCCCCTTACTCTTCGCTGTAAGGGCTAGAGCCTCCTTATCCACAATCTATGGGGCACTGCTGGATGACCCTGCTCCTTGACCCATGCGGGTCTCCTCCTGCACAACGTCATCCCATAGTCTCTGCCAATTAGGGAGCTTCTCCCTAGCCATGACACCTTTGACAAAGGTGTCCCATGGCTTAGAGAAGCCATTGAAGGCTATCCGAACTAGCTCCTCATCCACTATCTTAGAGCCAACAGCTCCAAGCTCGTCCCTGATCTATGTGAGCCTCATGAGATAAGGCACCACTGCTTCTCCCTTGGACATCTTGGTGTTGCACATCCTCTCTTGCATCACCATCTTCCAATTCTCATTCTTTCTTTAATGTAGACTCTCCAAAGTCGTCCACATCTCTGTTGCAGTCTTCTTACCAGAAAGGTGAGGGACTATATGGTCCTTCACTCCATCCATAATAATCAGCATGGCTCTGGAATCAATCTTCTTCCAAGCTACTAAATCTGTCGGATCTATGGGTGCAACCTTTGTGGAGTTAATGTGCTCCTCTGCATCACTGACATCCAGGATCCTTGTGATCCTTTCTTTCCATGTAGGAAAGTTTTGAGCACCCTAGAGTCTATCCTCAACTCTTAACTACACAACCATAGTGAACTGTACCTGTCGAACCCTAGATTTGGAAGTCTAGGTTTGTGTCTTCCTATAGATCTACCCTTGATCTATCACCGCTGCTGCAAATCTCTCAGCTTTAGCTCACCAGAGCTCTGATACCATATAAATTTTCCTTTAATATTCAACTAGGGATAAACAGTGCATGCAAAATATCAACTGATAACCACACATGAATATCTTTTACAGTATGCAGCGAAATATAAAACCGAGAAATAAATCACAACATCACATCACGATATTGACACTATTATTTTGGGTATGGAAACCCCCAAAAAAACCCAAGATGGGAAAATCGGTGCAGCAGTCAAATATAGACTTTATTATGAGAAAATGTGGAACTTTTAGAATCACTGCAAATTCACCCAAACCCGGTGAATGCAGTACTCGAAATAATCACTGGAAAAATCCCAGCTAAACCTCAACACCCTCTTGTGCGAGTGTACGACCCAGCTGTACGAAGCTCGATGATCGTGCTGCTTGCTCCTCCATCTTCTTGGCTAAATCCTATGTCTGAATTTCTCTCCTTATTTGTATCCTGTCTCTATTGGATTACAAGTGTGTTCTATTCACCAATTGATCTCTTTTTTATAACTTTAGGTAAAGCAAAAACCCTAATTCCACTTTCACTTTAACTAGTGGTAAAGAAAAAACCCTAATTTCAGTTTCACTTTAACTAGTGGTTCACTAAATTTAATTTAGATCACTTTAATTTATTTTCCAAATTAAACTTAAGAAAAGTAAATTAAATACAACTGGTTTCCTATTTTAAGTCTTCTGCATGCAAGAACACATGCATGCAAGAAGACCTTCCTTGTTGCTTAAGGTGATTTATTGGAAATATTTGATCATGGTATCACGTTGACCATATGGGAGATACTTTGCATGGGATTCATTTTCCATTGACATGTGATTCAAAATAATATCTCTATACTTGTTCAACAAATATTGAATCTCAATCTAGACATAACTCTTTTCCATAGCGTCTTGCACTCTTTTCAACATTATGACCAAACAATTTTTTTCTTCCTTCTGTTCCCCAATTTTTTTCTAGATGAGAAACATTACTCAACAACAACTATTGTCACTACATTCCATTTCCTCATATTCATCCTCTATAATAGGCTTCAATCTCTAGTCGTTTTTGTAAAATTCATATTAGTTTTCCATACCAGCATGGATAAAATTCTCTGTCAAACAACCATGATATTCTAAGTAGCATATGACATGTGTCTATATAAACCACATCACACAATACGATATTCAAATTGGCTATTTGAAAAGTCAACAAGAATTATTTTGTCATTGTGATTGATTGATCTTTCTATAGACTTAAAACCCAATATGGTTTGAGATGAGAAATGCACTTTAATTTCAACTTCTCAATCAATGCTATGGACACTATATTTTCACCACTTCACCATCTATGATCAAATTGCAACATTTACCATGAACATTGCATTTAGTTTTTAAATTGCTCCTCCTTTGCTCAAGTTCCTTTGTAATGATACTCTTAGGATTGAGAAACATCGTTTTGAAGTTCATGTTTTCATTGCGTTCATGCTAAAGTAGCACACCATTGTCTCCAACAACTAACACCTCATGTAACTACCTATGTGAAATGAGTCATGGCCACATTTTTCCTTCCATGATTGTGATTATTTGGACATTTGGGTTCCTTTCTTCCTTCTCTCCACATTTGTAACAAATAATAATATACTTACCTCCCCCTCTTCTTAAATATTTACCCTTTCCAATACTATTACATCATCTGGTAGTTTGGTTGTTGGTTCCTTCATTATCTTTACCATTAATATAATTCCCTCTTATAGGATATTTTTGTCATGTATTGATTTAACCATTTGGAAAAAGGGGTATTTTTTTGTCTTCAATACTCCACCAAAACGTTGCCACCAGCTGAGCTACACATTCTACACAAGCGTTAGTAACCTCTAGTGATGATTAGTTACAAGAAGGATACTAGTATTTACCATTAACACTTAACCATGATAGAGACATATGCATTACTATCATGGAGGATAAGCGTCACCAATCATAATAAACAAGACTATCATGTACTTGCTAATCAAACCATGTTGATCCATATAGGTTCGTTTATCTACCCATCATGACATTATACAATAAGGACAACTATCATGCATTATTCCAAATTAAGGACTATGTTATCAAGCCACATAATCATAATACATACATAGAGTACATGCATATACTACATAAGAACAACTTAATTAACCATATGTATTCCCAATCCTTCATGAACAACATGTTAGTCCCAAGTATCTCACAACAATATAATAAATGTCCAATGTATACATGATAAGCATTATAACCACATGATGTAAGATAATTACTTGCTAGAAGATACAACTAATTAATTAATATACAAAAACTTACATAACATCAAGGACTACTTTTACATTTTGTCAAGATTTATTAACGTGTTAATAACATAACTTAGAAGAACTTGATTCATTAAGGGCAACTGGGTGTTCAAGCTCCATGTACCACCCAACTGTAGGCACTCATCTGACATGTACTCTTTTTGTTGTGAGCCACCCAGAGTTGGGCTCCAGTTCCACTAGGACTAAGGGACACATAATTCTTCCCAAGCATTCTTCTCAACAACAAGAAATCATGTCTACATCCAACCCAAACTAAGAGACTCAAAGGATTTACTTATCCTTGACCTTTGCCAAGTAGAGTATATAAGACTTACTTAGACATACATAGACAGACAAGGTAACCATCCCTTGATCCCAACCAACTTATGATCATGCCAATAAGTATATCAATCATAATTATTAGTTAACATCAATTTATTAGGTCACCAAGCATAGTTTCCCTTATAGGGTTCAAGGTCGTATCTCATACAAGGACCCGAACACAAATGCAACAACTTTATACCCTAGATGCAATCCCTAAGGCACCACTCCCTCTCCTGCACCAAAGAACATTCAATCACTTGAACAATTACATAATTTAGAGTATTCATTTTAGAGGGTCATGGAGGGTATTTCCCTCTCTCTTGTCAACTCCTACATTTATATATGTAGTTGCATATATCATAACACATAATCACGTGCAACCTAAAGGGAAAGGCCCTTACACATTTGCACAATTTATCCACCTGATCCATATTATTTTAATCACAATCATAGAAGGGAATGCTTTCCATGAAATCCTAGACAACAATATAAATATTACTATCCATTTCGTATAGGAAAATCGGTACGCCCTCAATATACATCATTACTACATATTATCGATCATCACAATGCATTGAGCATCATGCGAACACATAGCATCAAAATGTAGCATTATCATATAGTATTAACAACCAACATGCATTAAGCATTAGGAAAACATATAGCCTCAACATATAGTATTAACACATTGTATTATCAACCACCACACAATAATCATCCAAGCAATATTAGTATAAAATAAAAAGGTGGATCCACTCTTGAAGCATACATGCCACATTAATATAAATAAAATAGTGGATCCAAGGATGTTCCTACACTCCTTCATTCAACCTTACATAATAATAATATAAATATAAGTCTATAGATTTCTCCCTCTCTGGGGAACACCCTCTCTTGACCTTGTCACTTCCAACATAAAATTAATGCAATACATGGGATCTATTTCATTGTAGAAATTGGACAAGGGCTATGCCCTTCACAATCTAAAGAAAGCATTAGAAAATTAGACATTCAACCATAGTATTCTATGTATTTCCATATACCTATTATATGTAGGCATACTATTATATGTATATCCATATATTTATAATCCCAAGGGCCATTACCTTATCATAAACCCTAACATCCTATTGGCTTCTACTCAAGCAATTAAATAAACAATTGCTTGAATTACTTCAATTTAATTAAATAAATAAATATGAATTATAGAGAAGGACATATCCTTCTCATAATTATGTAGCATTCTTTGGATGCCACACCAATCAACTAAACAAATAAATATTAATTAATTTCATTTCAAAACATGGAGGGATTGCGCCTTCTCCAAAAAGACACACCGCAACAATTAAATCAAGAAACGATAGCCCATACAATTGGGAAGGGAGTGCACCCTCCAAGGGGGAACGCCTCATCCCCAATTTCCAACAAACAAATGAAATATATAAATATAGGTATACCAATTTTGAAAGGGTAGGGAAGTGCATCCTTCCAAGAGGGAACGCCTCATCCCCAATGGCCAACAAATAATTAAAATATAAAAAATACAACTCACGGAAGGGAGTTGTGTCCTCTTCACTTTCCCCAATTCTTCAACAATTAAAAAACTATATATCCAATTCACAGAATGGAACTACGTCCTCTTCACTTTCCCAAATTGATCAACAATTACAAAAATATAAATCCAATTTACAGAAGGGAGTTGCATCCTCTTCACTTCCCCAATTCATCAGCAATAACAAAAAATATAATGCACTCAATAGAAGGGAGCTGCATCCTCTTCATTTCCCAAGAAAATTTAACCTACAGGAAACGAAGTTGGGAGGAGAAAAATACCCTCACCACTTCCCAAGAAAATTTAACCAACATGCAATAAAGTTGGGAGAAGGAAAACACCTTCACCACTTCCCATATCAAATTTAACCAACATGCAATGAAGCTGGGAGGAGAAAAACACCCTCACCACTTCCCAAACATATTTAACCAACATGCAATGAAGCTGGGAGGAGAAAAATTCCCTCACCACTTCCCATATCAAATTTAACCAACATGCAATGAAGTTGGGAGGATAAAATCTCCCTCGCCACTCCCACATCAAATCAACATGCAATGGAGTTGGGAAGATAAATACGCAGTCACCACTTATACATCAAATTTAATCAACACACAATGTATACAATGTAGTTGGGAGGATAAAAATGCTCTCACCATTCCCACACCAAATCTAACCAACAAGCAATTGAGTGGGAAGAGAAAAATGACCTCCTCTAGTTACTTGCAGGCATAAACAATAGTAAATATTTTACTCTTCATGAACATAATTTAACAAGAGGATTGTTCCCTCCCCCTTTTGATTTCCAGATATTATAATAATAAATATACATGTTATCAGTGAGATCCCAGGTTGTTCCTACTCCAATTCCATAGAACATATAGAGCAATGGAAGCACACTAATTCATATTTGCAACATCAACAAATAATGTTCAACAATTAAAAACAAGCTCTCTATATAATTCATTGGGAAAGGTGTAGAAATATACAAGAGCCTTCTCCCTCTAACATAACACGAGAAAATGGGAAGCACACACACAAAAGGAAATGCACACGGCAGCCAGCCTCAAAGAGGGAGCTCCCTTCTCTTTAAATACAATTCCAGCACCTTATTTTCCAATTCCCAACTATGCCAAGAATAAATAAGATAAAATAAAATAAATAGAAGGAAAAGCAAAACCAACCTCTCAAAGTAACACAATAAACTAATAGAGAGCCACAAGTGGCACTTCCTTCATGATAAATTAATTAATAATTAATAGGAATAAAAAAGATATGCCACAAGTGGGATCTCCCACCAATTATAATTAAGTTAAAAAGAAATAACCAGTAACCACATATTTCAAACCACTATCTAACAAGTGGCAACCAAACAATACAATAAGGAGCACCGCATAGTGCTATAAATAGCACCACCACACAAGTGGCCTAAAACACACCCTTCAACATGCCACATATAAAATAAAGGAATAAATAAAAGGAAGCATAAAACCACTAATTAACAAGTGGCCCACTTTCCCAAAAATAGACAAGGGGGTTATCACCTTGTAACAACCAAGTGGCATAAGGGCCTTAACGCCACTTAATAAATAAACAATAATAGTTTATCATTTAAAGAGTATTAGATAATACTCATGACACATGCTATTTTCCATGCTAGAAATTAATATCATACATGCCATTAAATAAATAATGACACTTAATTACTTATCACTAAGATAAGATTAATAACTTACCTCTATCCAAGAAGCCACAAAGATTATTTTCCCACCTTCTATAATAGGTTGGATGTGCACTTCATGCACTCATTAAATGCACCTATAGTACTATTACTATGCAATCAATAATAATTACTAGTAATAATACTAGCAACCATAGGTTAATCATATACTAACATAATATGTATAGTAATAAGGTCACGCTATAGGTCATAGGCTAGTTAGTGCACTAAATCACCATGCCCAAGCACCATAATGATATGTATGTTCCCATCAATGGGATACTTGCAAGATACAACACACTAGCAATACCAATACTACCGACAGCTCACTAGTTCCACTAGCGAGTACATGTTAAGTAGGTTTATACTCTACCACAGTTTTGATGAGTCTTCATTAGCCCCCTTCCATTTGTTAGTGGACACCGTACCCCCTTCGTTACTGTGGTGTTGCACATCCAACCCCTTTATGTTTGTTTTTCGTTTCAATCATTCACCTTTTATATCACATCTCTATGCTATCACCAATGCATGGTCTAACATCACATGACAAGACTAACAATGTTATGGTGTTTAATGGTGGGGTCTTGGCCTTGAGCTCCTCACTACGAGCTTTTATATAGCCATACTTTCACACTTAGCCACAAACACAAAAATGCAAATGAGGGGTGTTACAATTCTCTTCCTTTACCTTTGGGGAATGTTCCCCTGACGCTCCACCATAGTTTCCTATTCAACTCTTCCTCCACCTTCAAAGAAATTGGATATGCTTCACCCTTTGAAAAAATATTGGTTACTTATATTATTTATTATGTTGGATCTAAATCTTCAATCCATCAACATACCTCAACACCCTTTGATACTATAACTTATTATGTCATATGAGAATTTGAAGAGTGGTTCAATACACTTCTATACAAATGTCTCCTTTTTCTTCAAATTCTATCTATGTTTTCATAAACTTTGTTGGTAATCAGTAAACAAGAATTTCATCTAAATCTTAGTGGCCATTTTCTTCCAAGTTTTATGTTGGATCTAAAGCTTCAACCCATTAACATACCTCAACACCATCTCATACTATAACTCATGAACATACCTCAACACCCTTTGATTTAGGGAAGAATTCTTTAAAGAGTTGTTCAATACACTCCTAGACAAATGTCACCTTTTTCTTCAAATTCTTCATAAACTTTGTTGGTAATCACTAGGCAGGAATTTCTCCTAAATCTTACTCACCATTTTCTTCCAAGGTTTAATCTTCTCCTACCACTAATCAACTTTGTCTCTTTGCACAACATTCCATGATGGTGCAACATAACATTTCAATTAAATACTCATTGGTGCCTTAAACATTTTCACAATCAAAGTATCTTGTCAATTCTTTTTGTTTTCCGTTGTATAGGCACTAAAGGCCTTGCATCAATATCTGTAATGGATGTTTCTTCTGACAGTATTTCAAAGTATCTTGTCAATTCTATTCGTTTTCCACTGTATTGGCACTAAAGTTGGTGCATCAATGTCTGTAATGGATGTTCCTTTTGACATTTTTTCATTAAAATGTTGTTATGTTTCTTCTGACACATTTTCACTGAAATGTTGTCTGAATGATCAGAAACCAAACATATCTAGGAGCTCTCTGTGCCAAATCACCGATATTAACACTGTCTACCATCCAACCATATGATCTAGAATACAAATTGTTGAAAACAAGGTTGTATATTGAATCACACTCTAAATAATGTATAGAAGAGGCCTATATATATAGTCTAATAATACAGACAATATATGTACATAACCAATGTGGGATAATACTACATATATAATCTAACAACCCCCCTCAAGCTCAAGGTGGAGTGCGAGAGACCATCTTGAGTTTGGACACAAGACCACGAAAACGCCCTAGAGGATGTGACTTTGTAAAGATGTGCACGAGCTGATCACAGGACGTGACAGAATGAAGCTGTAGTGAGCCCTAAAGAAGATGATGATGGACAAAATGACAATCAATCTCAATATGTTTGGTCCATTCATGAAAAACATCATTATGAGCAATCTGAATAGCACTCCTGTTGTCACAGTATACAAGAGTAGCAGAAGAAAGAGAGACACCCATATCCTGTAACAACCATCGTAACCAAAGAAGCTCCGAGGTAGTGTTAGCTAGAGCACGATATTCTGCCTCGATGCTAGAGCGAGCAAAAACAGTTTGTTTCTTACTTCGCCAAGAGATAACCGAAGTGCCAAGTAGGAAACAATAACCAGTGGTAGAGCGACGATCTGTCAGATCACTCGCCCAATCAGCATCAGTATAAGCATGCAGCTGAAGAGAAGATTGAGAGGAGAAATAGATCCCATGAAATAATGTTCCCTTCAGGTAGCGAAGAATGCGGAGGACAACTGAGAAATGAGTGGAGCGAGGAGCAGCCATAAACTGACTCACCTGATGGACAGCATACGAGATATCAAGCTGAGTGATAGTAAGGTAGACAAGACTGCCAACTAAATGCCGATATAAGGTAAAATCACGAAGAGGCTTGCCATCACCAGGAGTGAGACGAGTATTAAGCTCAGTCGGAGTGTCGACAATCTTACTGTCTGTGAGATTGGCCGGGAAAGTAGATCAGAGATATACTTGGCCTGTGTCAAGTAATAACCATCAGAAGAAGAAGAGATCTCAAGACCAAGAAAATAGCTGAGAGGGCCAAGATCTTTCATCTCAAAGTGTTGACTAAGGAACTGTTTAAGTTCCTGAATACCAGTGATATCATCTCTAGTGATGATCATGTCATCAACATATAGTAGAAGAAGTATGGTACCCCGGTCTGTGCAGGGAATAAACAAGGTTGAATCATATGAGCTGATGGAGTAGCCAAGGCTAGAGACAGTAGCGCTAAACTTAGCAAACCATGCTCGAGGAGCCTGCTTAAGTCCATATAGAGCTCAACAGAGATGAAAAACCTTGTTTGTAGGATGAGATAATCCAAGAGGTGGCTACATATAGACTTCTTCACTTAAATCACCATTAAGAAATGCATTCTTGACATCCATCTAACAAAGTGACCAATGTCGAGAGGCTGCAATAGCCAGCAAAGCACGCACAGAAGAGAGGCGAGCAACTGGAGCAAAAGTCTCCTCATAATCCACACCGTACTCCTGAGTAAAACCTCTGGCCACAAGTCAAGCCTTGTACCTATCAATAGTACCATCAGAACAAGTCTTGATTTTGTATACCCACTTACACCCAACCATAGACTTTCCAGGAGGCAAGTCAACCAGATCCCATGTATTGTTCTTGTGTAAAGCATCAAGTTCCTCTTTCATCGCAGCCTACCAAAGAGGGTTAGTGGAGGCCTCACAAAAGGAGTGAGGCTCATGCAAGGTAGATAAGGCATGAAAGCAATGAAAATCCTATAAATGGGATGGGAGGGATCTTACTCGGGTGGATCGACGAAGGTCAAGTAGTGGAGTGCAGATCATATCCTCAGATGGAACAGAACCTGGGGACGCAGGCGGAGCGGCGTCGAGAGCATCAGATGACTGTTGTTTTAGCGAGGTAGACTCTGGAAAGACATTGCTAGTGGGAGTTGGAGAAAGAGGAATCTCAAGAAGTGTAGTAAAGGGAGGGAAGGATGGCATGCTGAATTTGCCGACTTCGTGGAATAGTCGATGCTCCCAAAAAACTACATGATGGGAGATGCGAAGACGACGAGAGACAGGATCATAACACCGGTAGCCTTTTTGTTCCACTCCATATCCAAGAAAATAGCACAAACAAGAGCGAGGCTCGAGTTTGGTGCGCTCACGAGGTTGGAGTAAAACAAAACATGTAGAACCAAAAATACGAATATGATGATATGAGGGGACAGAGCCAAACAACCTCTCGTGAGGAGTGCAATTATCAAGGATAGGGGTAGGCAACCTATTGATTGTGTAGATAGTCATGAGAGTAGCTTCACCCCAAAACAAGGTAGGAAGAGATGTGGAAAGAAGCAGAGCACGAACAGTGTCTAAAATGTGCCTAAGTTTGCATTCAACTCGACCATTTTGTTGTAAGGTGCCAGGACACAACAAGTGAGAAATGGTGCCATAATGCTTGAGGATGGCTTGTAAATCATGTTGAGTATATTCTAAAGCATTATCAGAACGAAAAGCTTTGATGGGTTTTGAAAATTGGGTTTCAACCATTTTTGCAAAAGTGCGATAAATATCCAATAATTCAGAACGAGATTTCATTAAAAACACCCAAGTGTAACAAGAGAAATCATCAACAAAGATAACAAAATAACGTGAACCACTCATACTAGCAACAGGAGAAGGTCCCCAAACATCAGAATGAATTATATCAAAAGAAGCAGTAGCATGAGACTCACTATTATTAAAAGGAAAAGCCGGATGTTTCCCAAGTTGACATGAAAACAATCAAAAGGACTATTGGACATTGAACCTAACAAACCCTTTGACGCTAAAAGTTGAATGCGAGATGTAGATGCATGACCAAGACGCGAATGCCAAAGTGCAAGAGATGGTGATGATGAAGGGGTAGCAACAGAGATGCTTGTGGTGGGGAGGTGTAAGGATGAGAGTTCGAACATGCGCCCAATTCTACGCCCGGTCCCAAGAGTCTGGCTCGTACGAGGATCCTGCACATGCACACCAGAAAAGTAAAAAACAAGTCTATATCCAAGTTCACATAGTTGGCCAACAGAGAGGAGATTGAAGGACAATTCAGGCACGTGAAAAACTTAAGAAAGAGAAAGGGAAGGTGTACTGATAATGCCTATATTTTTAACATTCATAATGGATCCATTCACTATGCGAATCAATGAGGAATGAGGTGAAGGTGCAAATGTGGTAAATGAAGTAGGGTGAGGTGTCATGTGATTGCAACAAGCAGAGTCAAAGAGCCAAGGGGAAGAGGTGCCTGACAAGATTGAGAGGACAGAGGAATATGCATTACCAGAACAAGATAGGACGACCTAGTTGACTATTGCCTCAAAGTTAGCTGCAGATAAGGTGACACTGGATCCCGATGCTTGGCTAGAGGAAGCGACTGAAGAGGGAGCAGCTGGAGATGAAGTAGTTGAAGATGAACCACTCTCAGTATGAGCAACTGCTGTTGTTGGTGCAGTAGATCTTCCCTTATGCCAACACTTGTCAATAGTGTGCCCTCGACGTCGACAATAGCGACAATAATTGTTATCTCGAGACTTAGGAGGGAGTCAAGGAGTATCTGACCTGTTATAATGCTCTTGCTGGAATGACGAAGAACCAGAGGATGGTGCGGCCAACACTGTATGACTAGGCTGAGAGTGCATAGTCTGCGATCTAATCTCGGCACGAACAAGTTTGAAGATGGAAGTGTCCAAAGTGGGAAGAGGAGAACGATGTAAAAGTTGCACACGGACAGGCTCAAAATCATCACCCAAGGCCATCAAAAATAGGTGAAGGCGATGTTGATCTCTACGTGTAACATACATCTCAGCATCAGTGGGATCCTTCCAAATAGGATCAGAAACATCAATTTGGTTCCACAAGAATTGCATGCGAGCAAGAAAATCATTTATACTCTGACCAGGTTCCTACCTCAGATGGAAAAGCTCAAACAGAAGTTGATACTCGTGAGTACCATCCACAAAAGAATAACAAGAAGCAAGCATATCCCAAGCACCCTTTGCTTCATCAAAGCTGCCAAAGAGCGCAGAAATAGATGGGATAGTAGTGTTACAGAACCATGTAAGAATCTGATGATGCTTGCTATCCCAATCAATAAGACGTGTGGTGAAAGCCTCATCTGATTCAGAAGCCTCTTTAACTGGCTTTTTGACCTCCCTAGTCACATAAAGCCAAAGCTTGCAGCCTTTAAGAAAGCTACGCATAGATTGGGACCACACCATATAGCTTGTGCCATCCAATACAGTTTGAACATTATGAAGAATCTCATTTTGTGCCATCAAGAAGGCGCAAATGCAAAAACTGCTGATGTGGCACTACTGATGTGGCATTGGCTAACATGGCTAGGGCTAACGTGTGCTGAGCGCGTGAAACTGACGCGCGGATATTGGAGTGGTGCGTGAAGGCACGTGCGGCGAGGGATGGAGGCTCCTGTTATGGATTCGTCGGAGGTTGAGGGCACTGGAAAGAAAATAAGATGCGGAAAAAAAAATTAAGGTGATTCAGAACCTGTGCTCTGATACCATGTTGAAAACAAGGTTGTATATTGAATCACACTCTAAATAATGTATAGAAGAGGCCTATATATATAGGCTAATAATACAGACAATATATGTACATAACCAATGTGGGACAATACTACATATATAATCTAACACAAATTCAATCCCTTACCAAGCCACTCACGCGTTTCTCACCCAATGCAATAATAAGGCCGCTGCCAAAGGGCAACAAGACAGCAGATTCAACAGAAACAAGACATATTTTCATTTGACTGTTTTCTGAATCTTCAGAGAACAAACATATCCAAAAGCTCTCTGTGCGAATATTAACACACCTGCCAACCAGCCATATGATCCAAGATACAAATTCAACCCCTTTTTCACACAATCAGACTTCTTAGCTTTTTAATCAGAATTCTAAGATAACATACTTATAGTTAATAAGCCACAATTTTTACTATTTATATCTCTAAGTTAACCTATTTAAATATTTAATTGTATTTAAGAGATGCATCCTATAACCTAGTATAAAAAATACATGTATTCATTCTAGAATTGAATTATACATATATAACAATATAAATATATCTCTAAGTTAACATGTTTAAATATTTAGTTGTATTTAAGAGATGCATCCTATAACCTAGTATAAAAAAGAGATGTATTCATTCTAAAATTGAATTATACATATATAACAATATAAATTAGATAAATTAAAACTATAAACATTAAATTACACATTTCCATCATCCATCTGGTTTTTTTTTTTTTTTTTTTTGTCATTGTTTAAGTTTTCAACAGATTTTCAATAGAACTCTGACAAACCTATATAGAAGCTCTCTCTGTCAATATTAGAACTTAATATGAACCCTACCAACCGACCAACCGTATTGGGTATCAATGTACAAACCATCCACGCATTTCTCACACACTGCAATAATAATTTGGGAGTAAGCTATCTACGCAGAGGGGTCCATCTAACGTAGTCTAGCAGATAGCTTACTCTGTTATCCCTATTTGCCATTTAATGACTTAGTGGTATTTGCACTTTCACAATCCTACCGAGTGCGAAATCTCGATGGGTTAAAGTCCGCTCGGTTGGTTAATGTCCGTTCGGTTGCGTTCACCGTAATCCGGCGAATCCCTGAGTACGTTCCGTCGTTCCAGAAATCCCCCAGGGCCTCCATGTAATGGCGAACAATATAATCCGCCAAGATTATTAGCCTGCCGCGGTAAAAAGGTTAAACCCATTCCCTATAACCAAAAAAAAATACAGGAAAAACAAAGACCATGGATTTGCATACCGTTCATGCACCTTTGTCAAGACGCTAGTTTCAGGATTGGCGACGATATTTCATCCGCGCTTGAATCTAGTTCCCCTGAATTTTAAACTAATCAAGATAGAAAACATTTCGACTTTAATTGGATTTCAATTAGTACACGCACAACTAATAAAAAGACCGTCAAACCTTTAAAACACACTATATTTAAGAGTGACAGAGAAAATACATACAGTAATGCATGGTTGCTTCCAGAGAAGCTAAGTGCTCCACAGACCGGTTGATGGGAGATATCCAACAGTTTGTGCGTGAGTTCCTTTGTTCCCTTATAAGCAAAACAGTCGGATAGTATATCCTATTTTACTATTCAGAAAAACCAATGCCCAAAAATAATATTCTTCTGGCTTTTAGATTAAACATAGAAGCTTCATTTCTGGGTTGGTATTCAAAAATGCCTAGTATATTTAGGCATGCATTTCCATCATCATGCCGAGTATATTTGAGCAGCCGGTCTGCGGTATGTGATTACAAGAGATATCCAAATCCTTCACTCCATTACATTCATTTCTATCTGCCTAATAATAGACATGGAGTCCCTTACATTAGCAATACATAGAGTTGTACTTCTCACAAGCAAAGTTATAGTTATAGAAGAAGAAGTTATTTTAAAGTTCGCGAGGCTAAAAATAGCCTATGGGACAGACTGTCTTGCATTTTGCATTTCCACCCTTTTCCTGTTCAGCTTGATGATGAGCTCCCCTAATTTCACCACGGTCCCTTCATTGAATAAATTAACCCAAAAACTAGTTGTCAAGATATTCACATAACAACTTTTTTGATGATGGTTGTAGGTGGGATTAAACTCTTCAATATAATACTTTTTCTTTCTCCCTATCTCTTTGCCCCAAATTTGCTTGTGGAACTTGTAGGTAACAAAGGCTTTTATCTCTTTGTTGTTTGTAAGACATGAGCGAGGGTGAATATCCCATTTACTAAGCCATTTGTTGTTTTGCCGCATCCAAGTCTTCTTTCTTTTGCATAATATGTCATTGAATACCACCTTAGACCATGTGTCGTCTTCCATTTTCTCAATCTTTTTTAGATATCTTATGAGTCGCATCACAGCAATTGCTTCAATGGGAGATGCCCCCACTTCAGTAAGCATGATATCATAGGGGACTGAGCTTTTAATTTTGAACTTGTTGATAATCAAGAGTTTTTGAATCTTCACAATCTGCTGTCGCTGTAAGTCAAAGGTACTGCTGGCCCACACTTCACACCCATAGCAATACAGAGAGTTGTACTTCTCACGAGCAAAGTTATAGCAAGTTGCCACCAATGGATAAAGGTGCCATCTCTCCTTGATAAGATTTTTCCCAAATTTTTTTCTTGATGAACTTGGCACAATGCCTTCCATACTTCCAGTGGCCATCCAGCTTTCTCACTTGGCAGGATTGTGAAAGTGAAAATACCACTAAGCCCCAAATAGGGGTAAAGGAGTAAGCTATCTACTCGACAGCGTCACATGGCCCCTGTGCAAATCCTCATATAGAGTGCGTCCTCCAAGGGAGAACGTCTCAGTTCTCAATTGCCAACAAACAAATGAATATATAAATATAGGGTAGGGGAGTGCATCCTTCCAAGAGGGAGGTCTAAAATGGGCCTCCTAAGGAAAAAAAAAAAAAAAAAGCCACATCACATTACAAATATGCCATGTCAGATTAAATCTAATGAAAATCTAATGAAAGTCAACCTAAATCGTCTCATTAATGGTAGTTGACAACTATATTGAGTTAATGTAGAGTTAAGAGATATTGCTTAAAATATTAATGAAATATTTATATTCTTGTGCACACATAATAAATGATAGGAAACTTTTGAATTTTATATTATTATTTTTTTAAATGAATAGACCACTACTTTTTATATATTTAATAAATGTAAAACTCAAATATATTCATTTATAATGAAAAATATAATTATAATAGTATTAAAAAAATAAATAAAAAATCATTATTATTTTTTAATATAAATTTTATATTAATTCATATAAATAATATTACATCACATAAAATAAAAAACAATAAACTATGTATATTTATATTATTTTTTATATTAATATAAAAAATTTGTGGTTTAATGGGTAGGTAGGGAAGAGAAAAAAAAGTAAAATCAAATTTTATTATAATTTTAGTAACATTAAAAATAGTTTTATTTTTTATTTTGTTAGTATTTAAATGTTTTATTTATTTTTGGATGTAATAATTAAATATATTTATTTTTTAAATATTATTTAATAATATTAAAAATACTAAATATTTTTTATTTAGTATTTCAAGATAAGTCTATTTAAAATTAAATATTATTTAGTTTTCTTTTAAAAAAATTGATTAATAAATGTTTTTAGTATTTCAAAATGCTTCCATTACAATCTTAATTAATGGGAAGGTTATGTTTTAGAGGAGTTGGAAGTAGTGATCAAATAAAATATTCTATATTTATTAGTTAAAGTTTATTTATCTTATTTCGAGGTGATGTTTTCAAGAACTTAACCAAGGTGAGGTTGATATGGAGTTAGCTACTGTCAAATAAAAATATGACACATAAGCATTATGTGTCCAACTCAACCATAATGGTTGACCAAAGATATTGAAATTCTATTGGTTTAAAAATTCAACTAAATCCAGCTCATCCATGGCACAGTTTTTTATAAGGCCCATTTTAGACCCCAAATTTCCTCTAATTGACTGCATCCTCTTCACTTTTCCAAATTTATCAACAATTACAAAAATATAAATGCAATTCACATAAGGGAATTGCATCCTCTTCACTACCCCAATTCATCAACAATAACAAAAAATATAATGTACTCAACAGAAGGGAGCTGCGCCATCCTCGTTTCCCAAGCAAATTTAACCTACATGCAACGAAGTTGGGAGGAGAAAAATGCCCTCACCACTTCCCAAGCAAATTTAACCAACATGCAATAAAGTTGGGAGAAGGAAAACACCCTCACCACTTCCCATATCAAATTTAACTAACATGCAATGAAGCTAGGAGGAGAAAAACACCCTCACCACTTCCCAAGCATATTTAACCAATATGCAATGAAGCTGGGAGAAGAAAAAATCCCTCACCACTTCCCATATCAAATTTAACCAACATGCAATGATGTTGGGAGGATAAAAACGCCCTCACCACTCCCACATCAGAACAATAGGCAATGGAGTTGGGAAGATAAATCCGTCGTCACCACTTATACATCAAATTTAATCAACAGAAAATGTAGCTGGGAGGAGAAAAATTCTCTCACCATTCCCACATCAAATCTAATCAACAAGCAATGGAGTGGGAGGAAAAAAACGCTTTCCTCTAGCTACTTGCAGGCATAAACAATAGTAAATATTTTACTCTTCATGAACACAATTTAACAAGAGGATTGTGCCCTCCCCCTTTTGATTTCCTGCAATTATCATAACATATATAAATGTTATCAATGAGATCACTGTAAGATGTTCCTACTCCAATTCCATAGAACATATAGAACAATGGAAGCACACTAATTCATATTGCAACATCAACAAATAATGTTCAATAATTAGAAACAAGCTCTCTATAGAATTGATTGGGAAAGGTGTAGAAATCTACAAGAGCCTTCTTCCTCTAACATAACACAAGAACAAATGGGAAGCGCACACACACAAGGAAAATTCAAGCACAGGGTAACCAGCCACAAAGAGGGAGCTCCCTTCTCTCTAAATACAATTTCAGCACCTTCTTTTTCAATTCCCAACTATGCCAAGAATAAATCAAATAAAATAAAATAAATAGAAGGAAAAGCCAAACCAACCTCTCAACAAGTAACACAATAAACTAATAGAAAACCACAAGTGGCACTTCCTTCATGAGAAATTAATTAATAATTAATAAGAATAAAAAGACATGCCACAAGTGGCATATCCCGCCAATTATAATTAAGTTTATAAGAAATAACCAACAACCACTCTTTAACAAGTGGCAACCAAACAATACAATAAGAAGCACTACATAGTGTTATAAATAACACCACTACACAAGTAGCCTAAAACACACTCTTCAACATGCCACATATAAAATAAAGAAATAAATAAAAGGAAGCATAAAACCATTAATTAAAAAGTGGCACACTTTCCCAAAAATAGACCAAAGGGGTTATTCACCTTCTAACAACCAAGTGGCATAAGGGCCTTAATGTCACTTAATAAATAAATAATTATAGTTTATCATTTAAAGAGTATTAGATAATACTCATGACACATGCTATTTTCCATGCTAGCAACTAATACCATATTGCCATTAAATAAATAATGACACTTAATTACTTATCACTAAGATAAGATTAATAACTTAACTCTATCCAAGAAGCCACAAAGTCTATTTTCTCACCTTCTACAATATGTTGCATGTGCACTTCATGCACTCATTAAATGCACCTACAGTACTATTACTATGCAATCAATAATAATTACTAGTACTGATACTAGCAACCATAGGCTAATCATATACTAACATAATATGTATAGTAATAAGGTCACACTATAGGTCATAGGCTAGTTAGTTCACTAAATAGCCATGCGCAAGCACCATAACTATCTATATGTTCGCATCAATGGGATACTTGCAAGATACAACACTAGCAATACCAATACTAGCGACAACTCACTAGTTCCACTAGCAAGTACATGTTAAGTAGGTTTATACTCTACCACAGTCCTGATGAGGCTTCATTAGCCCCCTTCCCTTTCCTAGTGGACATTGTGCCCCCTTCATTACCGTGGTGTTGCACATCCAACCCCTTTATGTTTGTTTTTCATTTCAGTCTTTCACCTTTTACATCACGTCCCCATGCTATCACCAACGCATGGTCTAACATCGCATGACAAGACTAACAATGTTATAGTGTTTAATGGTTGGGTCTGGGCCTTGAGCTCCTCACCACGAGCTTTTACATAGCCATACTTTTACCCTTAACCACAAACACAAAACTGCAGACACGAAGTATTACAATTTTCTTCCTTTGCCTTTGGGGCATCTGCCTTTGAAGTTCCACCATAGTTTCCCATTCAACTCTTCCTCCGCCTTCAAAGAAATTGAATATACTTCATCAATGATGAAAAATATTGGTTACTTATGTTATGTTGGATCTAAAGCTTCAATCCATTAACATACCTCAAAACCCTTTGATACTATAACTCATTATGTCCTGATTTAGGCGAGAATTTGAAGAGTTGTTCAATACCCTCCTAGACAAATGTCTCCTTTTTTCTTCAAATTCTACCCGTGTTTTCATCAACTTTGTTGGTAATAAGTAGGCAGGAATTTCTCCTAATCGCCATTTTCTTCCAAGTTTTAATCTTGTCCTACCACTAGTCAACTTTGTCTCTTTACACAGCATTCCATGATTGTGCAACATAACATTTCAATTTAGTTATTGGTGCCTCAAACATTTTTATACTCAAAGTATCTGTAATGGATGTTTCTTCTGACAGTTTTTCATTAAAATGTTGATGTTTCTTTTAACACATTTTCAGTTTTCCACTGTATTGCACTAAAGGTGGTGCATCAATATCTGTAATGGATGTTTCTTCTGACAGTTTTTCATTAAAATGTTGTTGTGACACGTTTTCATTAAACTGTTGTCTGAATGATCAGAAAACAAACATATCCAGGAGTCCTCTGTGCCGATATTAACACTGCCAGCCATTCAATCCCTTCCCAAGCCACTCACGTGTTTCTCACACAATGCAATAATAAGGCTGCTGCCAAAGGGAAAAAAGACAGCAGATTCAACAGAAACAAGACATATTTTCATTTGACTGTTGTCTGAATGATCAGAGAACAAACATATCCAAAAGCTTTCAGTGCGAATATTAACACACTGCCTGCCAACCAGCCATATGATCCAAAATACAAATTCAACCCCTTCACAAGACCCACACGCGTTTCTCACACAATCAGAATTCTTAGCTGTTTAATCAGATTTCTAAGATAACATACCTCACGCTAAGCCACAATTTTTACCATTTATATCTTGAGGTTAACCAATTCAAATATCTAGTATCTCGAGGTTAACCAATTCAAATATCTAGTTAGTAAGAGAAATCTAATACAAATAGTATAATGTAAGAATTTGAAATAGAAACAGCTAATCAAGTTTGACGGTTTTGACAATTCTATAATTATTTTTGACAATTTTTATGGTTTTGACAATTCTGTAATTATTTTTGACAATTTTTAAACAAAATCTTATGATCTTTTAAAAGTTTAAAACATATTTGACCAACAAATCACCTCATAACAAGCAATTTGCTAGTCAAATTCCTGCCCTGCCGCTTCAAATTTGAAGCCTTCGGAGCCTTTCAAAGGCCATTTTAAATGTCATAGAAGGCCACAAGGAATTTTACCATCCAAAAAACATTTAGTTTCATTTCCAGCACTTCAATAATGAACTTGAGTAAGCCTCAGTAAATTTGCAAGAGAAGGGCAGCTACAAAATTTGCATATCCAGGGATTCAGTGGACCATGGGAGAGTCGGGACTCAGAGTCTTCCCAAGTGCCCTTGAATAGTGGGATCATGGATGAGGATCTCAGTCCCAATCGACACGGACCATGGTGGGCCACTAGGCTGCCTAGTGCCAAGTTCAAGTCGGTGAGTTAGGATTGTGACTCACAATTCGATGTTCACTTTCAAAGAATTTAATGGCATTAGCATGGATTACTGATTCACCAACTTCATTAAAGCTTGGTATGAGATGATGCCACCTGCCACCTCGATTTTCCATCTCTCATCTTATTGTTCACCGAGTCACGTGATCTCGCAACTTACAAGTCACTTGAATATTTGAGTATATGATGTGAAATTAAATACTCATATGAGTCATATCTATGGATGGTGAATTGATTTGATAACCCTCCACTATCAAGGCTCCGCAAGGAAAAACTAATGGTGTTGTTTTTTGGGTTACAACTTACAAGTTGCAATTTACAATGCATTGAGCAATCTTTGCTAGATTTGAACCTAACTTGGTCCAATGGGTATGTAAGTTTCCAGACTAGGGTTTCACCCAGTGCTAGAAATTTCTATTATGACCACCACAAGACTGGGATGACAGATCTTTGGTAGAAGGCTAGCAGCACGCCGCCCTTTGTTTGTGCTCATGAATCATATCCTATACTTGTTAGTCCAGGATTATAGGATTTATTCCAATTTACATTCATTTACTGGGGTCAGAATCATTTGAATCAGCACCCCCAGTCTCCCACGGTCCACCTAGGCCGCTTAGTCTACCTGTCTCATCAGAGGAAGGGGGTTAGACAATAAAGACAAAGGCAACTGGAATGGAGGGCCATCCAGAGAGAATGGTTGTACAATATGCATATAGTCATCTCTAAAAGAAACGAGAGAATTTGTCATATACCTAACTGAATATTATCATTACTTAATTTGTCGAGATGCTTACACAATAACTCTTGTGCCTGCGCTATTTATGAGGGTTTCCTATGTCTACAATGGCTACGATTTAGAGAGGCTTGTTCCCATCATTATAGCACAAGTGGGTTTCTCCTACAAATATCGCTATTACGTCTCCCCTCCTCACTCGCCTGACCTTTTGAATTGAGTCCTCTTCTTCTTCTTCTTCTTCTTCTTCTTCTTCTTCTTCCTCCCGTGGGCTCTCTGATCTACGCCCTGAGCGCCCACATAACGAAGAATGATCTCTGAAAGTCTCTGAAAACCTCAGGGAAAAAATACCCAGTTTTCCCTCACCTGCAAAGATATATCTATGTTATGTAGAAGCAATTATAAAATGATTTTTTTTGTAATCATGTGAAATACACAAACATGCATTCGCCTACCTCAAGCAAGGTAAACCAACTTAGGAGCGTCGGGATATTGTGGAATTGAGATGGTGTTGCTGGGTGATTCCACGGACCTGGGTAACACTTTTTGGCAAGAGCATTTCGGCAAAAACAGAAAAATGCACCTCGGTCGAGGTCTTGTTAAGCCCTCGACCGAGGTCTTAATATCTCGACCGAGGGCTTGTTAAGCCCTCGACCGAGGTATTGCAGGCTTTAAAAACCCTTGACCGAGGTATTTAAATACCTCGGTCGAGGTTCATACCTCGGTCGAGGGCTTAAAAAAACAAACTTAGCCCCCATTCAAACAAATGGAAAATTTCCTATGCCTTGCAGAGGTGTAAACCCTGCCATTCCTAGCACATAACTGAGCGGAGTTGATACCGATAGAT
>LPNX011146657.1:182860-235271 GCA_001517045.1 Pseudotsuga menziesii
TCTTTTTTACTGCAAGTCAAAATTCACATGGCATATATGCGTTTTCAGGGCTTCTCTCTAGTACATGAGTAAAAAATCAGGTTTTCATCGCCAAATTTGGCCAAAAAGTGTTACCCATCTTCATGGAATCACCCTGCTTCCAATCGTCTTTCTGTAGAAGGAAATGGTTGCACACTATAATTCCTTGTTGTATTCTGCGGTGGGCAACTCGAAGGTTCCACCTTTTTCACAGGTAGGAGCAAGAGAAGCAAAGGTAGAATGTTGGGTAGGCTGGATTGAGCTTCCCCGAACTTAAAGAGATTGGTGAATTCTGTGAAAAAAAACATTATTTTGGGTTTACGAGTATAGGACAGTCAGAGGTTACGATTCAGACTCTCAACTCTCCAATTCTATGCTTTAGTGTCTTCCTAATTTCTATTTCCTCCAGAAGATTATGCAGAGCTAAGCTGTCGACTTGGTTGTAGTGAATTTACAGGTATGTATAGCATTTTACACTTGTGTAACATTTTATATGTGGATAAAAGTTAAAAGTGTTCTTGTTGGAGTTCCTTTTGGGTCTATAAATATAAGGGTTTAAAATTTCTCCATCCAAAATGTTGTTTGAAATTTGTAATGTATTATGCGATTGCGTTTATGCAGACTAAGTCTCGAATACTCAATAGATGTAACCTTAAAAAAACCCAGTATTTAAATGAAATCAGAACCAAAATAATGTATACTTTTCATAGTCTAGGACAACAACTTCGTTTGGGTGGAGGACCAAGAAGAAAGAGCCTTGTATTTGAGTTCCAAATATGTCAATGTTATTTATCTGTCGTGAATTGTAAACATTAGGTTGAAAGAAAGAACAATATTTGAATATAAGTGTTTGAATTGTTCCAATTTCCTTAATGAAATCCAATAGTTGAAAGGATAAAATATTTAACAACTGACACTGTAAATGTTGTAGACTCTGACCCATTCATTTTCCTGTCAGCATTCTAATAATGGAAACAAGAAGTACAAATTTTCTACCAATATATCTAAACAAGGGAATCTCTCAACAGACGTTCATGAATGAGGGACTGGGAGTGCAATGATCTAGCGAAGAACATGATTTCAACATCCTCGTTGTCGCAAACCTACCAAACGTCTGTTTATGATTCGTCTTCCTTGTTGACTTTGGTAGAAACTAGACACCCAACTTGTAGTGATATTTGTTGGAGAATTTAAAGTTCTTCCTTATAGTGGACTAATAAATGCTTAACCTTTTCGATAGGGCTGATAAACTCGATATAGAATGGAGGGACTATCCATAATCTACCTAAAATTGGGGATTTTGTTTGATCACTTCGAATTGAGGTATAAATTCGATATACATTGGAGGGACTATCCATAATCCACCTAAAATTGGGGCCTTTGTTTGATCACTTTGATTTCAGCATGTGGGGAGGACATGATTCAATTCTAAAAATAAGTGTTGAATGTAGGGTTAATAAAAAAGTTTCTCCATGAAAGCATTAGGTATTACATTCTGGGGTTTTTCTTTTAGGTAGGCCCAATCACACTTACCAATAGAGCCACCATCAAGCTGAATCAATCCTCCATTCAAAAGTCCTTCCAAATTCCAATGCCTTATTTTATCAACGACCTAACAACAGAGTATTTCAGAGGCCCGATATAATTGTCCCTTATCTAAGTTCAATAAACTATATGCTCCAGGACGGGGAGAGGACCGGGAGAGTACATGGTTTACCTCACTAATTCCATGTAAATGTTAAATCACTCGGGATTTCTTCTTATTGTCATTTTTTTTCTATACACTGTTTTTAATAAATAATAAAATTTTGTTGTACACTTAAAGTTACTTAAAGTTTCAAATGAAAAGAATGATTTATTTTTAATGTCAACATTGAAGGGTTCAATTTCTCACTTCAAATTTGATCCCTGCATCCATCCCGTTTTTTCTTGTCATTCTTTACGTTTTCCACAGATTTTCAGTAGGCCACTGACATCCCGTTTTTTCTTGTCATTCTTTACATTTTCCACAGATCTTCAGTCAGCTACTGACAAACATATCCAGAAGCTCTCTCTGTCAATATTAGAACTTAATATGAACCCCGCCAACCGACCAACCATATGATCTGCAGTTCTTTGGGTATCAATGCACAAACCGCCCACGCGTTTCTCACACACTGCAATAATAATTTGTGATGGGGACAAGACAACAGTAATCCAGGTGTTACTTTATGGGGAGGTAATCTCATCATCTGATTTGTATTTATTTGTGGTATAAAAATAGACATTGAAATAACGGGAGGCCTGACGGTGGGATGAGGACCCAGATGATCAACTAGTTCCAGACGGGCAACTGCATGAATTGTACGAGCAGTAGCAGCTTGGATAATGGCTTGACTGAGTACAGGTCCAAATCTTTCACTGCTAGAGTTCACACAAACGGACAAACCCAAGTTTATTATGTAGCTAAACTCATCCGTCTCATATGCATAACCTAACCGGATCTAGGTTGCTATGCTATTTATATAAAATTCGAAAGTAATCTGCATCAAATCACTCGTCTCTTTACAGCAGCATATGTTTGTTATGAGAAGTGTTAATGGGGCATTTTGTCAGTGAAATGCAATCAATATTTACCAACAAATCATCTTAGAAGAGAATGATCTTCCAAAATTTGCGGAAGAAGAAACAACAGAACAGAAGCAGTGACGTCATCATGGAAGAAGTAGAATGCTAAGGCAAGAAGAATTTTGGTAGTTCATGTACATTTAAGTGATGTATTACATGTACATAGGATGAAAAGAAACCTTGTCTCTATTTCTGCGTGGGAAGACAAAGGCTATAAGGTTGCTTTTTTTTTTAATGGAAAGGTTGTTTTTTCGTGCATGGATTCATCTTGTGTGATTGGGGTTCGAAAAGAGGCTCTATACAAATTGATAGTACAACCAGTTTAGACCTTGGTAAAAGAATCATACAAATTGATAGTACAACCAGTTTAGACATTGGTGCATGATTCTTTACTTGCTCATTACTTTATAGAGATCTTCCATCCTTGAGGACAATGGTGGCAAACACTTTGAGTTCTCCGAGTAAAACATGATGAAGGGTTTAAATAGTTCTCAGAGTAAAACATGATGAAGGGTTTAAATAGTGACTGAAGGATCAAGAGAATCTTGGGTTTAATACATTCTGATTTGTTTGGACCTATGTCAATTACTTCCTTGGGTGGATTTTGGTATAATGTGATATTCATTGATGATTACTCTTGAAAGACTTGGATTTACTTCTTGAAGTCCAAGTAAACTAAGGAAGTGCTGAACATGTTTAAGGAGTTCAAGGAAAAAGTCGAGAGCCTATCTCGGAAAAGGATCAAGGTTTTGAAATCAGATAATGGAGGAGAGTACACCTCCTTGCAGGAATTCAGTGAATTCTGTAAGGAGGTAGGAATCAAGAGGGAATACACTAATCCTTACAAACCCCAACAGAATGAGGTTGTAGAAAGGGAGAATATTTTGATAGTTAAAGAAGTCAAAGCTATGATCCATGACCAAAGTTTGCCTATGTTTTTGTGGGAAGAAGCTTCCAGTACTGCAAATGTATGTACAAAACATGATTCCTCATCATAGATATTGAGGAACATGACTCTAGAAGAGGCCTTCACAGGTGTGAAGCTAGAGGTTGGTCACTTGTGAATATTTCGCTATCTGATATACATTCATGTGCCTAAAGATAAGAGGACAAAACTAGAACCTTCAGGAAGGAAGGGTACATTTGTTGGATACAATGAATCTTTGAAGGTTTATAGGATATACTTCCTAGGATAGATACATATTGAGGTTATGAAGGATGTTTCCTTTGAGGAGGAACTAGCTTTCAAGAGATCTAGAGGATCTCAAATGGATATTCATAGTACGGAGAAAGAGGCTCCAAGGGAAATAGTTTATGCTCCCCCTTCAATAGTTCAGAGGGAGCCATTTGAGACAGTTGAGCATGTTGATCCAGTCGATCCGGTAGTGCTAGATGTTGTCATAGGTCGGAAGAGGCATACATGGACTTGTCAGACTCTACAAGAAGCAGAGCGGCTTGTAGCTCCCCTTCGTACCTTTAGGGAAAGCAAGAGACCTCAAAAGTTCTCGAATTATGTATTATTGATGATCCATATAATTGATCCTAATCCTTGCAATTATGAGGAGCCTTCCAGCTAGCAAGTTTGGAAAGATTCCATGATGGAAGAATATCAGTACATCTTGAAGAATGAGGTGTGGGAAATTGTCTTGAGACTTGAAGAGAAGTCAGTGGTGGCTTCCAAATGGATCTACAAGATCAAACATGCAATTGATGGGAGCATTGAAAATCACAATGCAATATTTGTGGCTAGAGGATTCTCTCAAAAAGAGGGAGTAGATTATGATGAGACATTTGCTCCAATTGCATGATATATGACAATCAGGATGATTATAGCTCTTGCTTCAATTATGAGATGGAAGCTGCATCAAATGGATTTAAAAACTGCATTCCTCAACAATGTAATTGAGGAAGAGGTTTACATTGAACAACCAGAGGGATTCGTGATCCATGGGAAGGAGTCCCATGTGTGTAGACTGTAGAACAATTTGTATGGACTCAAGTAGGCACCATGTGCATGCTATGCTAGGATTAAAGCATACTTGAGGAGTTTGGGCTTCACCAAGAGAGAAGCAGATTCCAACCTTTACTACAAGGTTGAGGATGGTGATCCCTTGATCTTAGTACTTTATGTTGGTGATTTGTTTCTCACTAGAGGTAAAAAACACATTGTGTGGTGTAAGAGGAAGTTAGCCTTTGAGTTCTAGATGAAAGACCTCAATTTGATGCATTACTTCTTGGGATTAGAAGCATGGCATAAACATGATGATACCTTCCTGATTCAAGGAAAGTATACTATTGATATCCTAAAGAGATTTGGGATGATGGACTATAAGTCCATTGCCACACCGTTGGAAACGAATCTGAAAAAGTTGAGTGACTCAACTTCTGATTCAGAATTAGTAGATCCCACCATGTATAGATAGTTGATTTGTTCATTGATGTATCTGGCCAATACCAAACCATACATTTGTTTTACAATGAGTTCCCTCAGTTAGTTCTTAAGTGAGACAAGACGAATACATTGGGTTGTTACAAAACATGTATTGAGGTACTTATGTGGCACAGTGGGATATGGCCTTAGATATGCTTCCAGTGGCAACATGAAATTATAGGGCTATTCTGATGTTGATTGGGTCAAGAGTGTTGTAGACAAGAAGAGGACCTCTGGTTGTTGCTTCAATTTGGGGTCTTCCATGATTTCCTAGTGTAGAAGGAAGAAAACCTCGGTGGAATTTAGTACAACAGAGGTTGATTACATTAAAGTGAGTGTTGCAATTCATGAAGCGATATGGCTTTAGAAGATCCTTGCTGGAATGTTTGGTTAGATGCTAAAACCAACCTTGATTCACTGTGACAATACAAATTGTGTGAAGCTTTCAGTGAATCCAAAGTCTCATGACAAATCGAAGCACATGGAGATCAAGTACCACTACATTAGAGATATGGTGTAGAGGGGAGAAATCCAAATTCAATATATTCCAACACATTATCAGGTTTCATACATCCTCACCAAGCTTCTTTCCAAAGTGAAATTTATGTACTTCTGTGACAGAATTGGAGTGGTGGAGAATGCCTCCCTCATTGAGAGGGAGTGTTGATGATTACAACATCGATGCAACCTTATCCTTGAGACAAGGATAATGGTGTGACTCTACTTAAGAGGGAGATGACTGATCCTTATGATCCTTTTCGATGGACTGATTTTAATTGATCATTGTGCTCCTCGATGGATTGAGTTGAGCACGACAGTTCTCGACAGACTGAGTTGTGTAGTTCCATGATCCTCCTCAATGGACTGAGTTGAGTTGATATATTTTTCTCCTCGGCGGATTGAGTTGAGCATGACACTTCTCGATGGACTGAGTTTTGTAGTTCCATGATCCTCCTTGACATAATGAGTTGAGTTGATCAATTGTGCTCCTTGACGGACTAAGTTGTTTAGTTCCATGATCCTCCTCAACGGAGGGAGTTGAGTTAATCTATTGTGCTCCTTGACGAACTGAGTTGATCATAACACTTCTCGATGGACTGATTTGTGTTCAAGACCGTTCTTATAATGATGAGAATTTTAAAAACAAGTCGTGATGATTAGATGATATCTAGATGTGTTCCAGCATGATGAAACCTCCCTAGATAAGAGGGAGTGTTGATGATGGCAGCACCATGAGGTTCCATCAATTGAGGGAAATTGACCCTAGGATGAAGACAAATATTTCCATAGAAAGGAGGACTCCGTCAATTGAGGGAACTAGTTGACCCTACGATGAAGACAAAGATTACTAAAATGAGTCGTCCCAACTAGTGGAAAGGTCCACACAAGAAAGTATAAATAAGGAAGATGTCGGCCTCATTCATCATCAACAAATCTTGCTAAGGAATAGATCCGATCCAACACAAAAGGAGAGAAAAGATGAAGATTAAAGAAGAAGACATATTTTTCAAGGGTTTACAAATATTTGGAGAGACACCGTCTTGATCTCTTGTTGATGATATTGCTCTTGTTACCCGGTCTGAGCATTCTCTTTATATATAGGTTACATATATTTGATATATCTTGTATCTTGAACTATATTCTTAGTAAGAAAGGTTGTCGGGTTTTCTTCCATTGTAGAAGGGTTTCTAAGGATAGTTTTTTGTCTTTTTGTTTATATGCATGGTTATTCTTTTCAGTGATCTTAATTTGTTTTTGCTGCAAAAACAATTGAAGCATATTGTTGCTATTATAAAAACTAACATATCTATTAAGCACCGAGAGGGATCCATTTTTAAGGTCTAAATTTTATTTACGCATTAAGAAAAAAATTACACCTCATGATATTTGATTCTTCTCGTTGCTTTATATATCTAGGTTTAAGATGAAATTGATATATCTTAATTTTTTTTTATTTAAGACAACATTATTTGCATTTTTGTAAATTGAAGATTTATGTCATGTTACATAAGGCTACAAGACGCTACACACTACAACATCTTTCCCATTTTAGGTTGTATATTAAATTATTTTGTAAATTGGACTATAGTTGATTGGTTTTACTTTTGATTTTATGAGCCAACATATTATTCTTTTGTAAAGTGGGTTATAGTTGATTGGTTTTGATTTTGATTTTGATTTTATGAGCCAACACGTTATTCTTTTGTGACGTGAGTTATAGTTGATTAATTTTAATTTTAATTTTATGATTGACTTATTATTCTTTTATGATGTGGATTATAGTGGACATTGCCTACATGTTCTTAGTTGACAAGTAATTTTTATTATTTATTTTATTTTCATTACAACATCCTGTAGTGAGTGTAGGAAAACTCGTTTATTGTGGTGTAATGAGGTCAAACATTTTAGAATAATGATTTTTTTTTCTTCATTTGAACTTATCATTTTTATGCTTTTAAATGTCAATGTTAACTTCAGTCTGTTTTTGGAGATTTGACTTTCACTCTGTTTTTGGAGATTTGACTTTAAATTATTTCTTAAGTAAACACTGATATAAGTAAACTTATAAATGTTGTATCCATTGTCTAAACATTATTTTGAGGTAGCATTGAATTTTACTGCTCATTATTAGCATAGTTATGTCCTTGACAGGGGATAATATAGTTTTCATGGAGGTGGTATTAATTCATGTCGGGGAGAGTAAATTTTTGCATTTCCGAAGTCAAGGCTATAATATCTAATTTTCATATTATTTAATAAAAGATTTTTCTTAAATTGTATTGGTTCTTATGGATGATATCAGCCTGGTAAAATGGTTCCTCAACTTCCTAGCATGTGGCGGTAGGATGAGATCATCTCTGCTTTTGATGGTCTGACAGGAGTTTACCTTTTGGTCTGACAGGAGTTTACCTTTTCTGTGGTGTAGCTGTAGACGAGGCGTAGGATGTAGGATTTTCCTTTTCGATGGAGTAGTTGGCATTGGCATGTTGTTTTTATGGATGTGGTTTTCGATCCACTAGTGTAGTCGACATCTATTATTTCACGCATCTGCATGTCCTACAACTGTAGTATCAAGTGGAAAAGTTTTGTATCAAGTGGAAATGTTTTGTATGCATGGTGTTCAAGACTAGTGGCAAAAATAGCATATCATGTAAGTCTAAATGTGCCTGGTTTTAGTATGATCCCTTTAGTTATGCCCTCATTTTAACAACGAATTATCTAGATGGTGACCAAAGTTTGTATGGTAAGAACTCAGATGATGTACATTTGGATTGGGGGATGGTGGGCCAAATCCAGTTTATCTTTGGAACTATAACGCGTTGATTTGGATTGAAAACAAGTCATAGGAATCATTGTTATAGGTAGAGGTATCAACATCGGTGGAAAATGCAGTTGCTCGAGTAGATTCAGTTTAAGTTGATGTGCCAGTAATAGATCTGGTTACAATGTCAAATGCAGATAAAGATCGAGCACGGTTCCATATCCAGGTGCAGAGAAAGATCCAAATCCATCAGTTTAAGTCCCAGCTTATCTACCGCCAACATCACCGATGGTTTCAGGCGATGAAGCAGTTGAATAAGCCATTGATGAAGTTGTTCATTCTGTTGATCCTCTCAATCTGGTTGATTATTGAGACCCAGAAGTAAAGGTTGCAGATTGAGTAGTTAAAGATGCAGATCATGTAGATCCTGTCAATCCAGCACTAGTTGCACGAGATCCAACACCAGTTTTTAACCGTCCTTGATTCGAAATGGGAAATTTCTCATGGGTAAGATGGAATCTAATTTCAATATGACAATTTAACCATAGCCAATAGAGGTGAAATGCATAGTATGTAATGCCATGACCATATTATTGACTTTCCAAGAGCAGAGCAATTTTAGCGCATAACGAGCGTGGAAGAAAGAGAAATCCATGGTTTGGCGAACAAATAGCCATAGTTGATTGCCCCAGTCCCCTATTCTTCCTAGCTTAAGCCCGCTACACAAAAGGTAAAATTCTATACAACTTTTTATCATAAAAAAACATAAGATTCAAATAGCTCCACAACGCATTTATTCGTTGTTACTTTGAAAATTCTATACAACTTTTTATCATAAAAAAACATAAGATTCAAATAGCTCCACAACGCATTTATTCGTTGTTACTTTGGGTCATGTACAGTGGCATGATCATAATCAAGCAAACTAATTATCTTTCTAGGTGGCATAATATTCTTCTTTTTAAATGCCAAAATGAGGTCGATTGGATCCACTTACTTGCTTGGGGCATGAAGGAAAATCCTTATAAAACATCACAAACATGTGGAATTGTGCATAGGCAAGTGTAATCATCTCTTCTATATTATCATCAAAGAGATCAAACACGTTCTTCCTTCCAGCTGCAAGTTCTTCCTGTTATTGTTGCTTCTATATTTGATCGTTTTCTAGAAGATTCATTTGGAGGTCCAACTGCATAGGGTGATAGCCATAAACTAGACTTGGGATAGTAAATTATGATATCACCACCCATACTTGTCATTCTATACATCATTTCTCTGAATTCCAACTTTCTCTTTAACTCCAACAATTTATTATGATCGCTGATATAGAGGAAAAATATAAACTGAGGATTGTTCCACATGAATCCATGCACAGGGATGCGTATATTTGTTTTCCATGTTAATGATCAGATTTGTGCATTGATCTACAGTTGGGTTGGGAATAATGATTTCAGGCATTTAGTTCGCTAGTTTGGTCTGGTTTTAGGTCTCATACGAAGAATTCATTAGAAATATGGGCACTAGTGAGTCTCGAGATGAGGCCATGACATCCGAGTTTCATGTCCTGGCTATGGACGACAATGTTTTGGATGAAAATTTGATTGAAAAATTGTTGAAAATCTCTTTATATCGAGGTATAATTTGCAGGAGGCATTGTCATTGTGCACTCACATTTGATATTATTTGTTATGATATATGTATATATATATATATACATATATACATATATACATATACATAGTTTCTCTCATGATAAATAGACCAATGTTTGCAAATTCTCGTGATCAAGTAGCCTTTGAAACATTAAAACTCCATCAAGATAATGGAGTCATTATGTAATCAATAGAATAAGACTACAATTTCTCTAATTTCCTTGGTTACTTAGTCATGGTTTATGTTATTATTAATAATGTTCTCGGATTTCTACTAAAAAAAGATAACATACCCAAAGTTACTTCACGAATTTCCCCAAAAATAGTATGATGCCTTCAAATCAATAATATTCTAGTCAATTTTGTTTTCATGATTATAAGTATAAAGATATGGGAATTCCTATGGTGTAGAGTCCATATTCCTCCCAACACATGTCAATTATGTTCATATAAGGCTCTGAGGGCATCCATTAGCTAATTTGTGATTATAGGTTATGTGTTAAGTGCATTCATAAGATCATCTGTAATCAGTTTTGTTTTCATGATATTAAGTATAAAGACATGGGCATTAGTTTGGCATAGACTCCATATTTCTCCCAACATATGTGAATTATGTTTATATAAGGATTTGAAGGTATATGTTAACTAATTTGTGATGATAGGTTCAATGTTAAGTGCATTAATAAGAGTGTTTATAAGCTAAGTAAGAAGATCAAATTCTCTCTCATGATTGCACCGAGAGGTGCTCTACCAGTATGAAGGAGATCTTGTAACGTTTGTCGATATTAACTCGACCAAAAATAATATTGCAGAGTATAAGGGAAATCTTGTATCGTTATGTTGTAACGTTTGTCGATATTAAGTAAGTCAAAAATAATATTGCCGAGTAATAGAAACTCGCCAACGATTTGGCCCTTTTAAAATGAAAAATAGCTAGAATCGAAAGAAAAGCAAAGTCAGCTTATAATATTCTAGAAATTGCAAAAGTGAGTGATGCCAAGGGCATAAATGGATTCGCAAGTGTTTCTAACATGTAATAAAAAAACATTCTCAGAACAAAATCGGTCAGATTTCAGTAAAAAATGAGCCAGATATCAACGCTAAGAAGATTTCCCATTAATAGAAAATAAACAAAATGGTGATTACAGATACCATATCACGGTACTATTTGTGGAAGGAAATATATCCTAACTACAAAATTACTTCCACAAGCTTAAACAAAATTTCTCAAAAGTTATTGAATCAAACAGGCTGTCATTGTTAATGATCAATGAAGTAGCTATTCACAGCTTCACATCTGGCTCTATAAAATCGTAATTTGCTTTAACCTCCAATGCCAAATTCTTTGCTCAAATGAGTATTTCTATTGTTTTGTCCCTTTTTTATTTAAATCCCACTGCAACAATGTATAGATCATTGGGGTACAAATCTTTTGGCTATCATGATGATCCGAAGATCATAGATATCTTCACTTAGTATCGTTCTCACAAAATGTTTAAAGCACAAATTAAATGAGTAATGAGGAAATCATTTTTGGCAGTTTCGAAACATATATCCACTCCTTATATTTGAGATGCATGTGAATATGATGTGTAACGTGAGGCTACTATTTTCAGAAGAGCTATCACGAAGGGTTGACGCTGAATATAACACTCAGATTTGTAGAAGCTGGATCTGTGCAATGGAAAAAGTAATACCCTAACAGTTCTAGACATGAAATTCCTCTCTGTTATATGATAAAAACAAGGTATATTGAACCTAATTATGGAAAAGCGTTTAATTCATATTTTAAAATTCAAGACAAGGCAACTATGGGCATAATGTCATATCATCTTAGGGGTAAGAATTGGAAAATACTGAAGATCTTTGGCGAAACTAACTAAATTGATCCATTCAAAAGAGAGGAAATTAAATTATGTGGAATACTCATTTCAGCAAGAAACTTGACAGAGAGAAATTAATTCGTCATAAAATTCACTGCATCGACGAGGACCAGTTATAAGATCACACAAACTTAAACAAAACATAATGCTTGATTCTGGAAATAAAGCAATCAGTGGAAAATACTATCAGGAAGTCTGCAAAAGGAGAAACGAACTAAAAAAAATAATGAAATTTTTTCGTTTCACCAGTTATGACCTGTTAATCCTTCGATTCCATATACGTTCCAGAATTTTATAGTAGCATTACATAAACAGCTATAGCACATAATATATTTCCTTTGCTTCTCAGATTCAAAATCTGAAGTCTTGGATGTGGCAACTCCAGATTTGTACGTCAGTTCTTCCTCATGAATCTTATCTGAAGCGATTCCATATATGAAGTTCCAACATTCAACGACGGTATTCTTGACAAAGACTTATTGGAGGGCTGAATTCTCAGTCTGCAATCCTGAAATATGGTAGCATCACATGCCTGCATAAATAGGATTCAGCAAGTCGAAGTGGATGAGTTGTTGAATATGAATGGACCAAATCTCAGCGGCGAAACGTTATTAGTTAGCAAGCGACTTAGCACGTTGGTGCCTGTGTGTTTGTTTGGTGTGTGGGCGCGGCTGTGTGGGTGAGTGTGAATGCAATGACGATGGAAATGAGGAAGGAAGCGTAGGTGACTCCTCTACAATTTGAGATACATGCTACAATTTGAGATACATGACGATTGACCCACTGATATACAGATCAGCAACACAAGGAGCAATATTAAAAAATTACTATCGAAGTTTGTAAATCAAAACACACCAACCAATTCTTCCAAGTCATTTTTCAATCAAATACCATTCAGAGAAAAAGTATTTGTGATTGCGGCGAGAGGCAGGGGTAGCAGATTGGAATAGGTAGCAGTGGCAGGTTTGCCTTACTAGAAATAGAATAGAAGTGGCTATGTCATTGTCAAAAGAGAAGCACGTAGTGGAGGGAGTGGGGGTCCGCAGAGGTAGCTTTGGTGATAACAATCAAAATTTATGGTGGATATTCTGAATAATGTAACTTGTCGAGTAGTAGATTGACCAAAATGATTTAGAATGCGAGGCTATTGTTTGCTCAATTTGAGTCTATATGAACTATTTGTAATAAAATGTTTGTTCGGCTATTGTTTGCTCAATTTGAGTCCATATGAACTATTTGTAATAAAATGTTTGTTCTTATTTGAATGCGGATCAATTATTTGTAAGTCAAGTTAAAAATGAAAAATACAGAATATAGGTGTTAGTGATGATGATGACGATGGTTAACGACCACGGAGACCAAAGTTTGGTCTATCGAACCTAAAGAAACAAATTGATTAGTTTTTTTTTAAATTGTATTCCTTTAATCAAAGAGTTTGGAGAGAAGCTTCCCGAGCTCACTATAATTTTGGCATGTTAAAAGGCTAAGAAAGTCGATATTGCAACAAATATTACGAAACTGAGATCTAATGTGGGTGTAAGCAGGGCACTCTAAGAGGAACTAATTTTCATCTTATATGTTCATATTCTCACAAATATGACAGATCCTTTCCACCCATGGTGTTTTAGGAACTATCCAACGACCTGTTTCACTATGGAGCTCATGAGAGTTCGTTCTTATCTTGGCTATATTAATTTTTTTCTTTGAACTGGTTAAAACAGAGAAATACTTTTGATCTTCTAGAGAAGGGTTGATGACCTCTTTATAATATCTTAATTTTCTTTTAGCCCCTAAATCTTTTTAACACCATAATTTCTCTTTAAACTTAGAAGTAACAATATTTTTAATGTTATTAATATTTTGCAATGCAACATTTTCGTCGATCTCCCAGTGGTTTAACCAGGCCCTAGCATCTTTATACCAACTTCGCTTGAGCCTTAGGTGGTTTTGGATGGAATTAAAATCTAGCTTAGGAAGTCTATGATCTCCCATGTTATTGATTTTGGCGGCTTGTACAATGGGAGCCTAGTCATAGCTAGGCTCTCGGTATGGGAAAGACCCACTTCTATAAGAAGAATAGGATATGGTGCATTTCTTTTAATTTTGAGGTTATACGTTATAAAACGCTTCTGGATTTGCTCAATATTTCTCCATGATTCTCTAAAGATGTTGCAATCCCAAACCTCACACCCATACAAGATAACAGGAGTGACTAAAGTTTCTAAGAGGAACTTCTTTTTATCCATAAGTTTTCCACCCTCCAATAATCATTTTCTCAATGCTATAGTTCCAGTTCAGCTTGTGATGAATATCAATTCCTAGGTATTTGTAAGAAGACACTTCCTCCAAGTTGTTATTTCCATACACAAAATTTATTGAGAAACTAAAGAATCCACTTTTTAAAATTACCGTGTTATTTTAAAATATTACTCTTCTATTTACTGTGATAAACTTGATTTAATAGAGATAGGGTATACATAAATTATATTAATTAATTCTTATTTGTGTTTTTGGTTGATAGGGTATTAATACATATTAATGATTATTTTTATGTGTTTTTGGTTATTTTTGTAGTTTAAAATATTAGAAAGTGAACATAGTCTCTACAGATTATAGAAATGAATAATAATTAATGGTATTAATTCTTTCAGTAAATAATTTCAAAACCAGATTCATAGGCTAACTAGAGATATGTGCTATGTAGTAAGGCAATCTTTACAAATTGTACAAATGAAAAATAAAATTTAGTATTAATTCTTTAATTATTCACAACAGTTGTGACCCTTGACCAATTCAGAGTCAACACTGTTGTGACCATATTTTCATTTATTTGATCCTTACAAAATTATTGTCTCTATTTTCTAGCTTAACAATTTACTCAAACCTTAATACTTATTACTTACATTATGATAATCCTCATAATTGTATATATGTTTTCAACTTAACCTGATCCTTTCAATGCTGATCAAACCCCAATTTTGTGTCACATCCCACGAGTGAAACCAACCTAGATCCAAATACTAGGCTCTATCAAGCGCCGAGAGGGATCAAATCTCCCGAGGTGCAAACCTTGTTACCACCTAAGTTGCACTTAGTGCTTTTTTATCAAGTAAGCCTGGTGAACCGGACAAGGACAACTTGTTCGGACTTCAGAAGACCTTTGGAAGTACTTCTGGGAAGTGCTTGTTGTACTATATCACATGTTCATACCCCATAGGGGAATTGTAATAAATGTTCTAGCATGATAGTGTCTGTAAAAGACTCGGTCTCTTAGACTTTATTTGTCAATCCGATCAGCACAGGGTATTTTTTCCCTTGGTTATTATTGGTTGTTGAATAAACGACTGATAATTTCTGAGTTTTTCACTCCATACCTCCAAAGTTGGGGTGGTCGGCTTGGCATTTAGGCCTATTGAGGTTATTAGAGTCTATGTGTCAATGTATAAACATGCTAGACATCATGGTCGAGTCATATGAACATGTCTAAGTCCCCCTAGGTTTTTTCAATTTTTCAATTTTTTAGTTTTTTCAGTGTTTTTTATTAAAATTTAATTTTTCCAAAACCTAGGCTATTTTTTAATAGTTTAATTGGAAAAATTGATTTTGTAATAAAAGTGGGCCAAATAATCAGTTTCAGTCATGTAGGTGCTCATTTCCAAGCTAAGAGCACCATGTAAACCCATGGACCCACTATTTCCTAGTTTTGAGTGATTTTTCATCACTCGGGTCAGAAAGCCCCAAAAATCAATTATTGATTATTTTAATTAATAAATTGATGAATAATGGAGAAAATCCAAAGTCATAAATTAGTGGATTCTCAGCCGATTTGATTGAAATCAGTCAGATCTGAAGCAGATTGACTGGATCTGACAAATCCTTGACTGAAGGAGGTGATCAAATCAGATCTAGAGTTGATCTTCAGCTGTCTTTATGGGGAATTGCTCCCTCTCTCTCTCCTCCACACATGTGGACTCTCCTGGATGCTCTGTGGACCGATGTGTCGGTTTATGGGTTGATGTGTCAACTCAATCAAGCCCTCGGTTGACAAGTAGGATCAGTTCAGCTTTAGATCTGCATTGATTAACTCTCCATCAACCGATTTGATCCGATTTATTGGGAATTGCACCCCTCCTGGGCTGGATGTCTTGTTTTTGTATATATCCAAGCAGAAGCTCCCTCTTCCAAGCTAGTTAGAGTTGGATTGAAGGGCTTGCTATTGTAATATTGTTGTAATCTTTTGATTGTTGGAATAAATAAGACTTGGAGGCTAAATGGTGTAATGCTCTCATGTGTGTGGATTAAGTATTGTCTTACAACTATTGATGTTGCTGGATTTTCTCTCAATTTCTGCATCTGAACCCTGTCTGGCTTGAACGATTCAGCTGAATCAATAGGAGTATAGTTGGGCAAGTAAGGTTACTTGTTTTTTCTATATCTCATAGCATATATGTTTGAAGATCTAGATTCTACATGTTTAATAAGTTTATTTACATGTAAATTTTGTCTCTTTTTCATATATATATCCAAATCTCATGAGGTTTCGTGCAGGATTGTGTGTTTAGCTTTCAGGTAACAAGGATTGGACGAGCTGTGGATCTAGTTTGACTCCACTGTACATCCAAAAACTTTGTGAAGGCATTTCCCCTCTGTATTCCACTAACAAGTTTCCATTGCAGATCCATCCAACAACGGGCCTTTCCCCTTCTCTTCCTCCTTTCTTTAAAAAATCAATCTTTCGGTTACCTGTCTCGTCCTCTTATGATCACATCTAGTTCTAAGAACTGAATATATATTGTTAGATCTAGTTTATAAGAGTCTTGCTACTTAGATCTATAATTTAATAAAGAATATCATTTCATAAAGATAGATCTAGGTGTAGGAATTTCTTTTTTTGCAAGTAGCTAAAGCATAGATCTAAAGCTTGCTCATAAGGTAGTTTCGTTTCCCGTTTTTCAAAGATTTCAATTCTGCAAGAAAAGTGCATATCTCATTGGCTGCCCAAACAGCAAGCCAAGATCCCAAGGAAATCTTGTTTTCCTTGGTTCCTTTTTGCAAAACTAGATTAGCCCCTTTTAACAATTTTTTACTTAGTTTTTTTTCGATAACTAGCATGGTGACCCAAAACACTCTTAAAGTGTGTTTGGGCACATTTGATTCTAATTGCTCGCTGTTTTTTAGCAGGTCTAACGAAAAAGAGAAGGAGACTCTGCCCATTTTCCAACTCTTGGACGAATCAGAGCTTCCCAGAAGTGTCCCCCACCATCTTGTTTAATTCTAGCTTGTTACAAGCTTGTTGTAAGCCTTTGGATCCCAAATAACAAGGACCAAAGTGCATCAATTTTAATTTTCTGATATTGTAAATCGCTACTAATAAAAGGAAAAGGTCTTTTCGAATAGGCTCTTTCACCATCCCCCCTCGGGGGATTTGCGTCGGTGCCATTTTTTTATTTTTTGCTCATATCTTTTCAAACTAGCATAGCTCTAATCTGCAGGATAGTATACTTTGATTCATTATCAATTTCATATTCCATATTTGATATTTCAAAGTAATCTTAATACTTACCCCACGACTTCCCGGTTGACCCGAAAGGGGAAAGAGATGCGTGGTAGGACTAATTAGAAAACCGGAATTGTGTATCTGTGTTTTCCTTTCTATTATTTGTTTCTTTAGCTATTATAAAATTAACCCCTCTTTGATTCCCCGATTGAGATCCACTTGGATCGAAAGAGGTTCCTGGAGGGTTTTCTTTTTAACAAGAACACCCAATTTTAAAAATTTACTAAAATTGACAAGACTTTAGTGTGTATGCTCTGCACTTGGCTGCGGTTCGTCCGATCAGTCAATCTGTGTCAAAAGCACTTGAGTGACTAGTATAACTAGGATTCACTCTCCCAAATTGACAAACCATCAGGTGAAAATCCAACACCTAGATCAAACCATTACGGTGGCAAAATACCCAAAGGAAGTGGAAACTTCTGAAAAGTCACCTCGGGGCGCCGATCTCTATCACACCCTAATGGGTGCGTTATGAACAATAGCCCCAGAGACTCCATTTAGCCCGCATATTCCTTGCGGGTAGCCGTGAAGGTTTAGTTTTGGACATACTCCAAGTACTCTCGGGTATATCTAGAGTCCACCTCTTCGCCTAATTTTAATCAACTCACACCTCACATTAACTTAAAACTTACCAAGAGGCAATTGCAAAACATTCACTCCAAGCACATGTAAGTACATTGATTTCTTTTTTGACTCCATTTTTAAGGGACTGGTTATTTTCTTGCTATATATTTATATTGTGTCTCAGCATTGTGCTTTCGTGCGCTCATTTTTGTATCTTATCATCTTTGATTGTTTTTGGTTAAATTCCAAACTCTTAAGTAACTCATTCAATTTAACATCACCGTACTAAGTAATTCAGCCTTAGTAACTTAATAGGGTCTACCCCCCTTGGCTTCGTTAGGAGTTGAGCCTAAACGGAGGAGTCAAGAACAAGGTGATAGCCTTGACTCGAGACTTGCCCCCAAGGACACACCGAGTGGCTTGAAGATTTTTGCCACGTGACCCAGGTGTGTGAAAGGCGGCAACAAAACTCTCCTCGAATAACTCCTTGCATGCAATATCTGAGAAGAGGTTTGCACCTCGAGAGATTTGATCCCTCTAGGCGATTGATAGAGCCTAGGATTTAAATCTAAGCTGGTAAATAGACCAATGTTTGCATATTCTCTTTCATCAATTAGTGTTGGAATCATTAAAGCTCCATTAACATGATGGAATCAATATGTAATTAATAAAATTTAAAAAATCATGTTTAGAGCTTTGCCCTCATCTTATATTGATTTGAAAAAATGTTACTATTTAATCAAACAATGATTTAAAATTTAAAAAAAAAACTTTACATAAAAAATTAAAATTACTTCTAGCAATAAAAATAAGAAGAAACCAGTGTCTTACATAAATAAAAATGCTAACTTCTAAGCGTAGGGAATAAAATCATTAAAATATATTCCAAATTTATCTTCAAAGTGAATCTAATTTTCGTGTCAGAAACCTCAAACCCATAAAGTAACCAAGGATGGTTTGTTAAAAAAAACTTAGTTGAAAAACATTAAAAAGATAACGTATCAGTTATGAAAGATGTTGAAAAAATAACATATTACAAATGAAATATGTTGCTCAGAGAACATGATTAAACAAGAGCCACGAGGTGGTAATGTCCTCGATATTGCATTCGTGATGGCTAGTGGTTTGCAATTGCCTATGCAAAAAATTAAAACTCAATAAAAATAGATTAAATTTTGTTATAGCCTCTAGAATTAAGTTCTATTTCAATAGATCAATTCTATTTCAACGGATCCAAAGTGAGGATTAGCTTTACCAACTTTGCGAGAACGACTACTACATCTCAAATAGGCCATGAAGGACATAAAGACAAGCCTAAATACAAAGTGGAGATGAACCATTTTTTATTAGGTAGATGATAAATTGTTGATGCTTGTCTACTCTTTCCCCATTAGCTTTCGCCTATTTTCAAAATTTAAATTTTATTCATGAAATTCCTTTAAAATAATCTAAACATCACAACTTAGCAGAAAATGCAATGCTTTCTTTAAACTCAATCGAAACATCACAACTTACCCGAAAATCACGTGGGACTTGGGTAGGCGTCCATTAAAATCACCCGACCAGTTATTCATAATGCTTCTAAAATGTACCAGGCGTCCATTGATCCCTAACTCTATCAATTTAAAAGCAAATCAACCAAGGAGAAAGAAGAGGAATTCGGAGCAGAATATAATCAACGCCCATTGATGTTTGTTATTGGCTAGAATAACCAAGGAAGGTAATATAATATCCACAAAACTAGAACATGCTCAGTCATTCTAGAACACTTGCACTTCTAATAAAAGTAAAAATTCAGTCAGTCAAAGCCTCTTGTATCCATGAGTTTGTAGATGGATTAAGCTAGTGTCTTTAAGGTCATTTGAACGCATGACTTTTGAAGCTTTACACTAATAACTAGGGAGTGATACTCAAGATTTTTTTGACTTGAGAATTGTATAAATATATAATATTTCATATTTCATAAATATTAGTTTAAATCTTTTTTTTTCAAATGAAAACTTCTAAAATATTACATGAAAACATAGGGACTAAAAATAGGTAATAATAATTTAAACATAAAATTTAAATTCTTTGGTCTCTAGAATTCACTGTTTTATTTTTTATTTAAAATTAATAATGCTTTTGTAATTAAAAAGTGTTTTAAACTTTTTTGTTTTCAAATTAAGCAAAATGAATGGCATTGTTGCAAAAGCAATACAGAAATAAAATATGTAATATTAATAAATGAATATGAAATAGCATATGGCATGCCCTACACATGCTATCAATTCAAGCCACTTGTGGCAGGCATGCACTCTTAAGTGTTTCGATATTGGCCATCCACATAAAAGTCAATTAGCCATTGTCATCATCACAAAAACAATACCACGGTAAAAAGAGGCTATTTGGATGAAATCCAGATCTTATCCATTCAGCCTGTGAAGAAGTGCCCTGCGGATGGTGTATACTGGGAGCAAAGAATAAATTCAAAGATTCCCACAGAAAAATAGGCCTGAAAGGACAACGCTAGTAAGTATAACCTACCTATGTAATGTACCAATTGATCTAATTTTTATTACAACCTACTACTACTGAAAGAAAAGGAAGCTAAAAAGACTACGTTCTAGGTTAAATTGTGCATATATAAATACATGTCGCTAAGGTATATAAATATATACATCTTCATAGAGAAGCAGTCCAAGTAGCATAGTATACATTAGTTTACAACTCTCCTTGAAATATGAATTTGATGCTGCTATCCTTTTTACAAGTTCAACTCAATTTCATAAATATCGCTGACTTAAATTCCATACCCCGAAACTAAATTAAATTCACTTGGGTTAAACTTCAGCATAAACAAAAAGTAGAATTTTCATGATATTGCTTTTGAAGTTTATTTGAAGTTTGATTTCGTAATGAGAACAAGCAACTAGGGGCATCAAACGACACATGCTCATCATGCAAGGCTTACAATTATCGCGTGGCTCTTGTGGCTTGTTCCTCCTGCCCAAACCAACCACGTTATTTTTTTGCCCACCACGTTACTTTTTCGCCCAAGTTCCAATGAAAATTAAACACATATGATCGTGAACAATCCATGGTATGAACCGAACTTCCTGTCAGCGTACCAGTTTCAATCCTGCCCAGGAACATGGAATATTGAAATCTTAATCTTTTGCAAGTTCCAGAGGACATCGAAATATTTTGCAAGTTCAATGGCTGGATCACTATGTTAAATGAAAGATGCTTCTGCACTACCGTTCATCTCAAGCTGGCTTATCTATATACATATATTGGTAAGTCTTTTTTTCACTCATATTTTCTCACATAAGGTAAATTAGAACAAACAAATTCCTAACATTCCAAATCCCTTTTAGATTGAATTGCCTGCAAAGAAGGTGCGGATAGCTATTGTTACCAGAGACAAAAAGTTGATTGTTGTAGACCTAGTCAGAAAAAGATTACTGCAAACCCAAATCCTTCAGGGAACTATTTAGATTTTGGATTTTTTTTTAGATTTCATGATATAATTCTCTTTACTTCTTTCAATTATCACAATAAATGATTACTCAAATTTATTTCTTAAGAAATTGAAAGAAAAACTCATATATTTAAATTTTGTGATATTAAATTAGCAGTACGGATTATACTATAGAGATGGCTTATAGATTTTAAGTTTAACTATTTGTCATATAATAAGAGAAAAATGACACTAAGCTTTCCAAAATCAAAATGGGAAAGAGTTCCAAAACTGTCTTAGAGCCTGCAAATGTTGCATATGCATTTTATTAACTGTATGTTACTGAGCTCCTTTAAGCTCCACCCACCCTGTTCAAAAACATATTTAGTTAGTCCAAAGGCATTATGGTATTTAAAGAATTAATTGTAGAAATGATGTTACTTTACAAGGACTGAACTACTAAGCCTTATTTGTCAAACTCCACATTTAAGCAATAGATTTTTTATCAAAGCTAGACATAGGTAAACTAAGGTAGAGAGAACTTTAATTTTAATCTAATAACACTGGTGAAACAACTGGAAAGCAAGGCATCCACATTCCATGTTAGAGACCATGCCAGCATGAAATATTAACTATACCAAAATTTGTTTGGCACCCAAAATAATAGTAGTTTAAAATACCTGAAATATTAACCCTAGAAAACCTTAAAAGTCTTGTTTTACCTAACTGTGAGTCAGTGATGGTTTAGACTTAGGTCAGCATATGTCCCTCATTCTTTTTTCTGCAGCTCAAAGTCAGCCAAAAGCATTTTTGGTACTGCAAGAAAGCCAAACTGCTTGAAGATGGGCCAAGTCCCTGTATGGACACACTACCTCTTCTCAAATGTGATGGAAATCTTCTCTATTAGGGGATTAACACCCATTGACCATTAAATTTTCCAAAACATAGCACATTATTAGGATTGAAATCAGATATGCTTATGGAAGAAATAAGAAATGAACATTACTGAAAATTTAGAAAACAATGGGAAAAAAACAACCATAAAAGCACTTTATCCAATTGAGGACTAAGCCAAGGGAAAAAATCCTGTCATTCATTAAAAAAGGACCCAATTACCCATTTTTTTCTCTATTTCATGCGTCCACTTACAATTTCTTTGGACGATGTAAGGCCAAATTGGATGCCTGACAAAGTCGCCTACGGGAACTGCGCAGTTTCTTCCATCGTGCCAGTAAACGAAGTGACTGACTACTTCACTCACTGGCCTTCCTTCCCCCTTCTTAGCCTGCAAGTAAAGAGAAAGTAAGCAACTGGTTTTCCTCGTCCTTCTCGAAAGACTGGCCTTCTCGGTTGTGCCTGTTGTAGCTAATTTATTTCCTTCTTGTTTTTGCCTGCAAGAGATGAGGATTTTATGAAATATGGGTGGGATTTGACTGGGATATGTGGGAGGTAGGGAGATCAGGAATTTACTCTTCATTTATGTTATTTCCTACGATAGAGAACTTGCCTGCGATATGGAGGCAGGGGATTAGTAATTTCCTTTTCATGAATTCCTGCGAGAGATATGGGTGGTGGCTCAGCCAGGAATTTCTTTTTAGTGACTGCCTTCATGCATGCGATAGAGAACTCACCTACGAGAAATTGAATTTTTGTTTATGCTTGCGAAAGATATGGATGTAAGTCTATAGTTGAAAACCAAGCAACCAAACAATGAAGCCAGCAGAACAGAAGAATAAAATGAAGATTGTGTGCGAGAAATAGGAGAGCTGGTAATAATAAGTACTTTGTCGTCGTGGCACTCCCTCGTATACGGACTCAGGCATAGAATGGCCCACCATTGCTTTTCAATGGCGGCATGGCAGTTGACATGCGCATTATTTGAAGTGTGTCATGGGCGGCGTTGCTCGGACCAGGCATGGCGGGCAGGGAGGATGGTTTGTCCAACCGGAAAAATTCTCCAAGGTCGTATGGAGAGCTAGCTGCTAGCCTAACCACCACGTCGCCTGCAGGCCTGTAGGTTGTAATGAATACTAATCTGTGCATCTAGTGGATGGCCGCATGCAATCGACACGTGTAACCTTTAATTAAAACCTGCTTCCGTCACCTGCGCCGCCGACACTTGAGGGCTACAATCCAAATCCTACGTCCCTCAACCAGCGACCAATCAGAAGTTTTAAAAATTAAAAAAATTAATTATTTTTTAACTCCTACAAAGTTAAACATTACGTTTTTTCAAAAATTCTAGCTTCGTATGGTCAAACTAATAGTTGCGACCCATATATAAATGTCCCTTGTTCGGGGACATAAAAACAAGTACTACGTGATTTGAAAGGGGGTATTATAGTTAATGTACTTTTTTTTTATATCTTTCACATTATTTTCATATATTTTTAAAATCTAGCTATTTGTTGGGATCCTGCTTCTTTAATGTCAGATTAAACCCTAGCAATTTACTATTCAGATGAAGGGTGCAAATGGTTTGTTAGACATCGCTTTCAACCATAACCAGAAATATATTGAACCTTCAATGATGACGTGTTAAAATAAACCATTTTTTTTATTTGAAAATGTAAAATACATTAAAAACTATTGTACATCAAAAGCAATTGAATCAACTTCTTAAAGTGAAAAAAATTGTATTATTCTATGGTATTTAATAAACAATGTCTAACTCAAGAATCCATATAAAATCTATATCGAAGAAACTTTAGAAACATAGAAAAGTACTTTGCAATATAACGAAATGAATTGAAAAACATTTATAACCAATGTAGATTTAGTGGGCAAGTAATAAATTTTCTAACATTTTTAACAGAAAATTCAAGGTTGGATGAAAATGAAATATAGTCTATACAATGTCCAATGAACATAGAGATCCATTAGTACAAAAAATTGAGTGAATCTAAAAAATATGTTCATGAATACCAAAACTATTGTCTTGAATCACTTCAATAACAAACTTCACTCCTTTCCAAGAAGCAAATAACTACAAATAAAATAGCACAAAAAATATATTTCCATGATGCGCATACCTAAAAGATCATTCAGCCATATGAACAACCCAACCATTATTGATCTCCATTGAGAGAAGGAATCACTTTATATATATTTCTATTTGGTTAGCTCTATGAACCAAAGGAGAGACATACTCCCCTAGAGGAAATAATCATTAGCCAAAGTGTCTCTTTTGTCTCTAGTGGAGATGTACACTTACGCAGGTTGGTGATGGTGTTAGGGCGGACGTGCCCTTCATTTTCTCAAGCAAATCCTCTAGAGTCTAAAGAGGGTATGATATACCTTATGAATGAATAAGAAAAGAAAGGGTGGAAGTATCCTAAGAAAGTGTCAATGGTGATAGTGGAAACAACTTGAACAAGGGTTGAACTCAATAGTGGAAGGAACTTGAGCGAGGGTGATGTAATAACCCAAAAATTCATAAAAATTTAAAAATTTTCATGTAACATAAAATGTTCAAATATGTCACTCCCTAAGAACCAATAACTGCTAGCGGTTACTCAAACAGTAATATTTAGAATTGAGCATTGTAATTCTTTAGTTCTATATAATTTATTTGTTTATCCTTGAAGTACTATGTTACGGATGTTAAATTCAGCAGTTTATGTTTTAAAAAGGACAGGAAAGAAAACTACATCTAAACCTGATACTAAGTTGTGTTTTTACTATCTTCTAACAAGTAGGAAAGAACCTTAGTTGAGATCGGGGCTGACTTAGCTTTTAGCTAACGCAGTGAAGTGATGCTTCTTTTACAGGTTCTATACAGGTAAGTTGTTTTGTTACCAATAATTCCAGATCGAGAATATCACTCAACTAGCATAGGATAAAATGCTAGTTAAATTGTTTGTTTTGCAGCTTGACCCCGTAAGAGGTATTGTTGATATTTTTATTGTTAGAAACCTGCATAAATGTTTGTAAACCACTATTGTAATAGAATGGGTTTTGTTCAGCTATGCTTACTTCCACAATACTTGTTCAATTAACTTTCATTTTTGTGTTTTCAGTTATAGACTTATATTTAATTTTAGATGGTGCATCTTATGGATAGATCTACTTCTGCCATTAAGAGCACAGTAACCTAAGAAGTCTATAAACTAAAACATATGTTAAACATACTTGTGACCAAAACTACATATTTATCGTTAGTGTTTGGTATAAAGTATTGTTTATATTTATTCAAGTTCTTTCCAAAAATTTAATTATTCTATTCTAATGATTCTCCTTAATCAAGTATTTTTATTTAATTTTCTTGTGTATGAAATCTCATTTTATATGAGTTTTTGTTTACAATGCATATATTTGAAATTTTAAATCCATGATTATACTAAATCCTAGCTCTAGGATCTCTATGGTTAAGTATTTCTATATAATGTTGGTTCATCCTCCATTGTTTGTATCTTACTAATACCAATAGTAAACATTATTTAAAATGAGGAGAACATAGATATGAAAAAGTTAAAGTTTAAAGTTATGTATAAGACCCTAATCTCTCGGGATTACCTTCCACATTGATGTTTTTGGTTTAATAAACAAAATCAAATCATAAAGAAATGAAACTCAAGGAAATAGGCTATCATAAGGTTTTGATCTTTACAAATGTGTGCAGGTTAGACGAGAATTTTGAACTATAGCATGAAACCCATAACTTGCAAATAATTTGGTGGACACGTGGTTGGTGTTCAATGATTAGGGTTTAGTTGACTTTGGAGGCAATTATAAGGCTGTTCATAGCCTTAAAAATCACATTTTAGTTCAATTGTTTTCAAAACTGTGGAGTAAGCAACCACAGGCTCACGACCGCAAGGCTTACTGTCACTCCATTGAGTGTATGCTTCCTTGGCAAATTCATTCCTTCACTGTGTAAGAGATTTAAGTAATTTTTGAATCGAATCAGGGTGATACTCTTCAGCACTATTATCCTAGCTTCATAATCATCTCTCTTGTTGATGATTTGACCCTGCGAGTGCTTTTCACTATATACATTGTGTGGTGATAGTTGTTTTGGAGGAATGAGCTTGGTTCTTAACCGTAAAAAGATGGTTAGCAACGAGTAACAGGTTCTATGTTTTACTGCTTAATTTCCAGTGTGGGTTTGAACCTTACTTCGTCGTGGCTTGGGACTTCACACTTGAACACTGCAAGTTGTGTTTCTTCTGACAGTGCTCTACTTCAGCTCATGGTACTATCGAAGGAGGCTAGGGTTGGCTCACAACATCCAAACAACTGTACAAAACTCTCTCGAGTAAGAATCAAATTTGTTTAAAAACTCTTTTATACAAATTAAAGTTATTATTTTGTGAATTAAGTGTATTTAACATTCAGGTTTTTTATTTGTGCAGGCTCTCTAAACGATGGCTCGGTTCTGAAGGACTCCACCACCAAGGCTTCCATGATGGCATTCATCCTGGTAAGCCTCGGTTTCACCTGAGGTTCTCTTGTATTGGTTGTATGGCATTTTTAGGAAGGTTCTGCCACATGAATGATGGTTACTTGTTCGATCGTGACTATTTAGATGCTCTGTTTGTTTTCAAAGCCCTAGTGGTTGTTTTGTAAAGAAAGGATGTGGGATTTCACAACCGTGACTTAGAGAATTAATTTTTGAGCCTTTTCGGCCATGGTTGAAATATAGTAATGTTGTTTGATACTGGCTTTAAGCCATGACTTTATTTGAACATGCCATTGGACCATTCTATGAGAATTTTTTTAGGGTTTAAAAATCCCTAATGGTTGTTCTTGCGAAACTTCTTTTTGGAAGGGTTTTCGTAGCTGAAACAGATGTTTGGTTTTTAAGTGAACTCTGTTTGTATGTAGATACTTTTATTCGGGCTTTTAAGCCTTGACTGGTGATGTAAAAGGCCGTAGGCCGAGACTATGTCTGTTCAGTTTTGTTTTTGATATTAAAAGAATTCTTACAGCTTAAAGCTGAATTAACAGTATCTCTGTGTGGATAATATTTATATTTTGTGATCATTTTAACTATTTTTATTGTTATTTACCTTTTAGGGGTTTAGGGTTAAGTAGATTATTAATTAGTTTTGTTTCTCTTCAAAAGAATTATGATTTGAGGACTTTTGACAGTGGAATGCTTAGATAGTAACATAGTTATTGATTTAGAAATGATTTCTGGAAATAAAATAGAGAAACTATATTAATTGAATAAAATTACCTATTTTCTGTATTTTTGGAATATACTGTTAGGTTTTGATATTTATAAATTGTGAATTTATTTTATTATGAAAATAACAGTTCTTTTACAAACCCTAATTCCTCTTTAATTATTTATAGAGTTAGTTTTCATTTTTCTATTAACCCTAGTTTTGCATTTCCACTTCGGTGCACTAATTGGGTAATTGTTGACCTTATATATTGTCTTTGTTAAGTTAAACTAAATCTTAATAGTTACTTATTTCTATATTATCTATTTTGATTAACATATTAGATTTATAACATGGAAATTTTCTAGTTTTACTGTGTAAAATATTACCCAGACTAGTGTGTAATACTTAGGCTCTTGCCTCTATATTTTTAAGTAAATAATAAAAATACAAAAGAAATCCTATAAACAATTTATACAAAAATACTGTAGAAAATAACCATTTGCATCTACATACATACTTTATTGAATCCACTGTTTGAAAATAAACTAACCTACTGTACTAGAATACTACCTTGCAAAAGGTGTGGAAAAATACACGTTAGGTATTTTCTTTCTAACTATCAATTAACTCGGAAATTTCTCTATTTATTTACCCTAATCTAGCTAGTTACTAACTTTCACAGCATATACATTTCTCCTATCTATCCCTAACAGAAATAAAATAGAAATATAATATATCATTGATAAATCTTAAACTTTCCAGATACAGTAAATAATTAAATGACTGAACTAAACAAGTAAAACCTGGAAGTATAGATGAGGTGACAACAACTTAAGGAACCTGTTCCTCCCAACCAACTCCTGGAGAAAAGCTGGACTGTAATTCTCAGGACCCCCAAGCTTGTCTCCTGGTCCACCTGGTAGAAGTACTGGGTGAGAGATGTAGTCTAGAAATCCTCTCAAACTCCAGTGAGTGTTCAGCAATAACTCAGTTCTACTTGCAGCAATATGAACTCAGCTTAGAATAGCTGCACTAATTCAGGTACTCTTCAGCACTTATCCATTCAAACTTACTTCAGCTAATCCCCTCCATCGAATTCTCTTGTGCACTCTTTCACTCAGAATGATCACAAATCCAGAATGAGCAGCCTCAGTTGTCTTCAATGGGAAGTTTTTTTAGCATGCCTAGGTCTTTTGGGTCACTTTTTACTTAATGAGCCACCTACTCTTGTTCCACTTTCTTGGGGAATCATAACCACAAAAATAGGGAAGTTTCCACCTGCAACAGCTAGAAGTAGTTTGAGGATGTTGCCACATGTCAATCTTCTCTCAACCCAGCCTCCTCCATCAAGTGACCAGTAAAACACTCATTTACAGCTTCCCTAAGTTGTTGTCTCATCTTTCATTTATTTATTAATAAAACATTCTGAAATTACATTAAATTATCCTTGACCCCACTTGGTCATTAATTACAAACTTTAACATAAAATGTAACATAATGTTTCTTAAAACATACAAATGTTTTGCAAATTGGGGCATGTGATAGGTGAAGAGTGAATCCGATTTGAATTTGTGATTCCTATTTCAATAGGAATGGTTTAAGGTACCTATCTCTCTTGAATCCTAATTTGCAGACTAGATGACAACCTTAGTCAATCATCATTCCTACAAACGTTGATAGTGATATCCAATCATAAGGAAAGTTTTCCTCCTATGATTTTTAGGGCCTTAGAGTAGTACATTCAACACGTTGTAGATACCAATAGAGCCATTCGATATATATGGATGAACTCTTTTGGTCAAGTACCCATATCAACCATCCATAAACCCTACGAAAGAGGAAGTAACCCACCATCTCTCTTACCAGCATGAATATCCATGCCATCACTTCTCAATGATGAAGTAAATGTTGATACAAAACTTATCAAGGAACTTTCTCCAGCATGAGCCTTGATAATTATGTCCGTTCACCTACCTAAATAGCTAACTCTAGTGAGTCTTGATTGAGGCCTAGAGCTACTTGTGTCATGGCATGAGCTCCCTCCCACTATCTAGCTACCATAACCCTAGCATGTATTAAAACACAAAATGAGGTAGAAATATGAAATTGAAATAGGTTTTAGAATCAATTGTGATAGTGGAAGTAGGCACAATGTAAGTAGCGCCAATGAGTTTGTAAATTAGAATAAGGATAAAAACAAATAGACTTTAAAAAACTCAAGTTCCAAACTTTCAACTTTCATAATTACATTTCCAAATTCCAATAAGCATTTGATTAACCTTTCCAAATCCACTTTCATAATCACATTTCCAAATTCCAATAACCATTTGATTAACCAAAGTTCTAAATCGAGATCCCATAATCCAATCACATAACTACATTAATTATAAACTAGTACAAAAAATGTTGAATCAATTCTAATTCTGATTTATGATCATCTGGTGCACAATTTAATTCTAGATTATGTGATTGCATTCTCTATTAAATACATTACTTATTCACCTTACTGGTTGGTATTTGAGAAGGAATAGTTGCCAAGCTACATTTGTTTGAAGCATGTTGTCCTTCGATTTCAACTATGATAACCTACTGAAACACAACCACCATTAATTCATTTATTTGCTACTAGGAAACTAGCTTACCATAATAGACTGTCAATTAATGGTTTATTTCCTACTAGGATACCAACTTACTAGAGGTGATTGTCAATAAATTATTGGCAGTTAGGGTTGTAGTGATTACTAGTTATAACATTACAGAAAAGAGTGGAAAGGTATAGACTCATAGCTTTTATGGATAACATTTATCAATATAATACAAATTCTCCATCAAAGTTAACCTATGAGAAACAACTATCAAATCACCTTATTTTAAGAAGTTTTCTCATTCAGATCCCTTCATTTTAGACAAATTTCTAACAAAAAATTGCAACATAGATCTATACTAAAAGAGTGTGTAACTCTAAGTTCCACATGTCACACATGGCTCTTCTCAGATTTGGCAATATTGTTGTACCATTCTCCTCCTTTAATTTATTGATATACAGTCTCATTCAATTATGCTCCAAGCGTCGAGACTCTCAAACTAGCCATAGTTGATGAAATCATGAGTCCATGGCTAGTAGCGCAACCACCTTACATTATAACACACATCCTATCAAACAAGCGATCATTGTTGCATACAAAAAACTAGACATAGCTTTGCAAAACATAGTTTTGGAGGATTTGAAACAAAAAAGAAGACAAGTTTGTGGAGCAGAATTTTGAAGACTTGCATAATATCATGATGGCCTTTGGCCTACAACAATGAAGAAAATTCTCATATACAAATCCAAGAAAAGGGATGATATTATGAAAGGAATAGTAGTAATGAAATGCAACCATACTATGATCCTAGGAAATGAGAATTTAAGTCTTGTTCCCAAATGCAGCTATGCTAAAAAGAACATGAATTTAAGCATTAGATCATATCAATCATTTATCAATAATATCCTACGTATGGTTAATTTATAGTAATATAATAGTTACTATGAGATCCAAACCATAGAACAATTTTAATAAATTTTATAACATCAAAACAAGCCATTGCAAAGTCATAATGTAACAAAAAAAAATCAACTATTGTAGCTTTGAAACAAATCCATAAACATTAAAAATGTTATTTCCATTATTTTTTATAAAGAACTTATATTTGAATAAAAAATAATTACCTCGACACGCATTTATAGATATTATCTAATATTTTGGACTTCCTTGAATGAACCATTAAGATTAACTAGAGAGTAACAAGTGTACATCCATGATTCATTTCATGGTCGTCATATCTTGTTATGCTAAAATGCATCTTCATTAATATTTAAATAAGCTTTAGTTAAGTTATTAGTTTTTGTTTTTTGTTTTTTTCATATCAATTTTTTTAATAAATAGTATTTGTTTTATATTTATATTAATTAGTTTAATGTGTATGTTATATTATAAATGGATAACTATAACAATCTGGTAATTAGTTTAATGTTTAGCCGTTGTTAACAACCAACCATCTCCACAACACTAAGTAGCTAGATGGGCCTATTAGCATTAATCAACCACTTTACTTGACATGAATATGTGTGTTTGTTTTTGTTGTTTTTATAAGAAAACAATGTTTTGTTTTTTACTGCAATTTTTCATTGTTAACAATTCAAAATTTTCATAGTTTTTACAATGAAAAACTACATAGATTGTACTAGTGCATTTCTTAATTTTCATAAATGTTTCATGTTCATATTTTCATAAATATTTGGAATTTCATCACACATTTTTATCAAAATTTTATAACTAGTACATGCTAGTTATAAAGACATCAATCTTGGGCAAGATTCCATCCATATCTTAGTCTTGTTCGGTTAATAATTAAACCAGCTTTCACTATTGACTTTAATAGAGGCTTAAGTTTGTTGTGTAACTGTACACTTGTGAATTTAGATCTAAGTAAATCATATTTGGGTCCATAAATTATCCACGACAATGAAAGTTAAGTTGTGTGAGATGAATGTGTTCTGAGTTGAGCATTAAACAACTAAATGGAAAAAGCTACAGGCAATAACTTTAAAACACTATTAAATGATTTAAAGTATCATCACTATTTAAATTTGGATAAATAATGCTAATGAAATGTGTGGTAGACTCACTTGGAATTATGCTTTTATTGATGTCTAATTGTCAATTCTCAACCATCTAAACATTTGACAGCTTTTGCTTTTGTTGATGTCTATTTGTCAATTCTCAACCATCTAAACATTTAACAAACTAAAATTGGAGTAGCCCTTTAATTAAAAATTTGTAAATTAGTAGTCAATTTCATTATTAAAAGGCTTGACCCAAAATTTATTTTTTTTAACAAAAATTATTTTTCCCAAGGGTAAAATAGGTCCTAAAAGCTTCAAATTTAAAACCTGGGAATGGTAGCAAAGACGAGCCACCCTTCGAAGAACAAATAATTCTAAATGTGACTAGGCCGGTCGGAAGAAATCTAAGTTCAATATACTGAATGTGAAGTGCATTAAGCAACACTTTCTAATCGGGCTTCTTCTTTCGATTTCTATTCGGTCTTCTGTTCACAGGGGATAGTGCTTCTTCCGGCCGTTCTTTATTCTACCGGAAGAATGCTAAGCGAGTTTCCTTAGCGTTCTGAAGCTTGGCATGTGACAGAAATAACGAAGTAAGTTAAGGTTATTTAGCAGTTTTATAGTGTTTAATGTTTTCACTGTGTTTTTCTTCAGATTCTGCATGAATTCGCGTTTTATTTTCTTAGTTTTTGTGTGCGCAGCTATTTTGGTTTTCTATTTTTTTGAAAATTTGTGATTTATGTATAAAATTTTGCGGTTTATGATCTATGCACAGCTTCTAATGAATTTTAGAGCCGCTACATGCTGTTATTGGCGTTCGGAAGCTTGGTCTGTTACAAAAATAATGAAGGAAGGTAAGGATATTTAGTAGTTTTAGAGTGTTTAATGTTTACATACGGCCTGGCCGTTGTTGTCTGTATCAGTGCTTGCTTTCATATTCTTCATGGATTCGTGTTTTATTTTTTCTGTTTTGTGTGCGTCACTGGTTTAGGGAAAATTTGTGATTTATGTTTAAAATTTTGTGGTTTATAATCTATGCGCGGCTTCTACAGAATTTTAGAGCCACTGTATGTTGTTATTTTGTGAAACGCAACGTTTCTATTGCATTTTTTGTTTTAAAATATTTTATAAAAATAAATTTTCGTGACAACGCAACGTTTCTCTTATGTATTTGGTCTGAGAATATTTTATAGAAATAAATTTTCATTAAACCATGCGTTTCTTTAAGATATCAGTGTCCATAGCTGTTACTTTGTGAAATGCTACGTTTCTTGTTGATTTCTCTGCAATAGAGATGCTTACCATGAAGTTGCGTCGTTTCTTTTAAATTTTAGCATGATCTGTACCTTTTCATTTGTAAATTACACTGTTTCTTCTTCATTTCTTTGGTTAAACTTCCGTGTAGATATGTTTCTCATGAAGCTGCACAGGTCTTTTTAAATTTTAGCCTTTTAGCCTTTAGATGTTTGTCAGGAAGCTGCACAGGTTTTTTTTTTTTAAAGACTCGGCAGCTGTTATTTTGTGAAATGCAACCTGATGACTCGATTTCTATAATTAAAATTTCTTTCTGAGAAATGTTTTGCTTGAAACAATTCTGTTTCTCTTAAAATATAGCGTGGATAGTTGTTATTTTTGAAATGCAACGTTTCTACTAAATATTTTTGCTTAAGGTTTCTTAAGGACAGGTGTTTTGCTTAAAGCTACGTTTCTTGTTGATTTGAGATGCTTCCCAGGAAGCTGCATGGTTTCTTTTAAATTTGAGCCTGATCTGTACCTTTCATTTGTAAATTATTGTGTTTCTCCTTCATTTCTCTGGTTAAACTTTCGTGTAGAGATGTTTCTCATGAAGCTGCACAGTTCTTTCTAAATTCTAGCCTTTTAGCCTGCTTCTCATGAAGCCGCACAGTTTTTTTTTTTCTTTTTTTTTAATTTCAGACTAGACAGCTGTTATTTTGTGAAATGCACCCTGATGACTCAATTTCTATAATTATAATTAAAATTTCTTACTGAGAGATGTTGAGAGATGTTTTGCATGAAACTATTTCGTTTCTCTTAAAATATAGCGTGGATAGTGTTAGCCAAAACCTAGCCAACTAAACTTGAGTTTACTGCTCATTTAATATTAAAATTGAGTTTTCACTTTTTCACGCCGACCTTTTTTTCTTTTTCACTTGTTGGGTGAAACTTGTCTATCTCCTGACTAGACATGTCTATCAACTTTGGTCGGCCTTTAGACCCGACTGATTTACTTCGACTTACTTGTGGGTTCTATCAACTGATTTTACCTCGACCACTTGTCACTTCGAAGTCGGATGACTTCGACCTCTAAGTCGACTCACCTCTTCGACCTCTCAAGTCGGTTGACCTCTTCGACCTCTCAATTCGGCTCACTCAACCGACCTTGTAGGTTCACTTTGGTTGAAATCTATAGAGCATTTTTCTTAGTCTAAGAGACTTAAGAAATTACAAATGCTTTTCACCTGTGAGTAAGATGAAGTAAAATGGACACATTAACAAATCCAAATAACTTATAAAACATATGCTCAAATATGTAGGAAGACTTGAGTCTACCAATGTGCCGTAAAACTTGGAACTTTCATGCAGTGAGAAATTTATGGGTTCTTTGATCTTTCACTTAACTGGTAAATGTAAAAGACATTTACACAAGTAAATCTAGAAATAATATGCGGCCAAATAAACATGCATTCAACCATAGACTATTTCATATATATAACTATGTGGAAATAATAAAGCTATTACAAACTTGTCGGTCAAGGCTTGTAGGCTCCTGATCCTTTTAGAGAGCTTCGGCTCTTCGACTGAATCACTTACACAGAGCTTCGACTCTTCGACTGAATCACTTACACAGAAGCTTGAGCTTCGACTTCTCTTTTCTCACCCTGAGTTCCTCTGTCTCTCTATTGTGTCTCTTGTGTCTCTAACCTAATTTACAATTTGCTTTTTCTATTTATAAGAAACCTGAAGATTGCTTCTACATGGGTCGACTGACTCACCATTAAAGACTGTAATAACTATCTACCTAACAACTTAACTTCAGAAATAAATTCGACTAGTTTACACTGCCGAATCGTGGACTCTTCCCTTTTGTCAGACTGACCGACAATATCTTGACTGATACAGACTCGGACAGAGTCGACTAAGAGTCGGGTATGGATCTGCGAGTAATTACTTTTTCCAACACTCCCCCTTAATTATGAGCAGATGGGGATTTTTTTTTAAAACAAAATTTACAAAATGTTTCAGAGCTTAGACATGCTCTGTTTATGACAGAGTTCACTATGCAGAACTTGTCATTCCAAGATAACTACGCAAATACTGGAATGTGTCCTTTGCCAATGGCTTTGTGAAGATGTTTGCAAGTTGATCTTCAGACCTGCAAAATTCCAAACAAATTTTCTTGTTGTTCACCAACTCTCTTATGAAATGAAACCTTGTGTCAATGTGCTTGGTTCTCTTGTGAAACACATGATTCTTGGATAATGCTATGGCTGAATTGTTGTCGCAGAAGATGGTTGTCGGTTCTTGATGGTTCTGTGACAAGTATTTTAAAACTCTCCTCATCCAGACATATTGACATGCAGCACTTGTCGATGCAACATACTCTGTTTCAGTTGAAGACAAAGTTATATGGGTTATTTCTTTGAATCCCATGAAACAACACCTGTACCAAAATGAAATGTGTACCCAGATGTGCTCTTCCTGTCATCTGTGTTGCCTCCATTGTCACTGCCAATGTAGCCAATGAGTTTAAAATTTTTTGAGGTTGAATACATAATGCCAAGGTCTTTTGTGCCACTTACATACCTCATAATTCTTTTACCTGCTTGCCAATGTGAGTCTTTTGGTGACTCCATGAACCTTGAGATCAGACTTACTCCATAACATAATGTCTGGTCTTGTCACTGTCAAATACATAAGGCTTCCATCAAGCCTTTTGAACAATGTAGAATCGACAGTTGATCCTTCATCATCCTTACTCAATTTTAAACCTGTTATTACTGGTGTTGGGACTGTCTTGCAATTAGACATGTTAAATCTTTTTTAAACTTCACTTGCATACTTAGACTGTGATATAAAAATACCACTTTCAGACTGCTGAACTTCAATGCCGAGAAAAAACTTCATAAGCCCCAGATCAATCATTTCAAATTCACTTTCCATGACTATTTTAAAATCTACTATGCCATAATCACCAGTAAACATTAAATCATCTACATACATGTAGACAATTAACATCTTACCTTGCTCATCGACTTTGGTGTACAAAGTCTATTCACTTTCACTTCTGTGAAATCCATTTTCAGTGAGATAGGAATCAATCCAATTGTATCAAGCTGTAAGAGCTTGCTTCAAACCATATAATGCCTTTTTCAATCTGTAAACTTTATGTTCTTGACCTGGAACTTCATACCCTTGTGTCTATTCCACATATACTTCCTCTTCTAGATAGCCATTTAAGAATGCTGACTTGACATCCATTTGATGAACATGCCATTTTTTTTGTGCAGCAATGGCCAAAACTGTTATGACTGTATCCATGCGTGCAACAAGTGCAACGTTTCATTGAAGTCAATGCCGAGTTGCTGTGTGAACCCTCTTGCTACCATTCTTGCCTTGTGCTTTTGCACATTCCCATCAGCATCTTGCTTTGTCTTATAAATCCATCTGACACTGATTACGTCTTTGTCTTTTGGTACATCAACCAGTTCCCATGTCTGGTTCTTCTCAATGCATTCTATTTCTTCATCCATGGCTTGTGCTCGTACTTCTTCTTCAACAAATTCTTCAAATGTTAGTGGATCATATATAGGGGAAAATAATGCAAAGAGAGAGAATGAATTTGATGCACCAGCTTCATATATCTCTCGCAGACTTCTTGTCTTCATCGGTTCTGTCGATGTCAACCTTGACGAAATGCTTGATGGAGTCTGCCGTCCTCTTGGTGTGCTTGTCGGTGTATCTTGAGCTGCTGCTTGTGTCGATGGTCCAGTGTGTTGAACCATGTCGTGGTGTCATGGGAGTCGACGGTGCTGCGACCGAGTGACTTACATGTGGTATTTGAACCACTTCCTCTTCCATATCATCATTGTCGACATTCGACACAATGTTGACATTTATGTCGACGATTCCATCCCATGATTCGTTCACGACAAATTGAATATCTCGACTAATTATCACTTTCCTTGTGACAGGATCATACAGCTTGTATTCTTTTATGTCTTCTGAATAACCAACAAAAATACATTTATGTCCCTTCTTGTCTAGCTTCCTTCTCAGCTCATCTGGAACATGAGCATATGCAACACAACCAAAAAATTTTAAATGAGAAACACTATGATTCATACCTGTCCATGCTTCTTGGGGAACTTTGTTCTTCACACTCTTTGTTGGACAAAGTTTCATAATGTATATGGCAGTTGCGACTGCTTCACCCCAATATTCATTTGGAAAATGCTTGGCTGCCAACATGCTGCATGACATCTCCATGATATTTCTGTTCTTTCTTTCGGCAATACCATTCTACTGAGGTGTATACCGTGCAGTGAATTGTTTTTGTATGCCATGGGTCTTGCAAAAATTCAGAAATTCATTTGAAACATATTCACCTCCTATGTCGGTCCTTAATATCTTAATGCAGTGTCCACTCTGGTTCTCCACCAGTGCCTTGAACTGTTGACAATAACTAAATGCATCAAATTTATGTTTCAAAAAATATACCCATGTTTTTCTTGAGTAGTCATCAATAAAAGTTAGAAAATACTTGCAACCACCAATGGATAATGTCTCCATTGGACCACAAATATCAGAGTGCACAATTTCAAGTGGTGTGCGTGCTCTATATGACTTTCCAACTGGAAAAGTATCTTTGTGCTGCTTGCCAAAAATGCAGCATTCACAAACCCTCGCTGGTCTGTCGATCAATGGTAATCCTTTCACCATATTCTTTTTGTGCAGTAGCTTCATCCCACCAAAATTTAGATGTCTAAATCTAAAATGCCACAGCCAGGATTCATCATGAACTTCTGTCTAAAATGCAGCTAGTGCTGCCATTTTATCTCTTGTCGAGGAGCTCGACTGTTTCTTCACTTTCTGCCTTGAATGCATCTCCTGTGTTTGTATTCCCTTTCATGTCAGGAACTATCCTCAATGGAAACAAGCGGTTGCTTGCCATTGGCACTTTTTCTATCAGTTGGTCGCTTGGACGCTTGTCTTTGATCACACAGTGATCATATTCCATATAAACTCTATAGCCATTTTGTATCAACTGTCCAATGCTTAACAAATTATGTTTCAGACCTTCGACATGATAGACATCAGGGATATACTTACTCTCCCCCTATCTGGTTATAATATCAACAATGTATCTTCCTAAGACAGTAACTTGGACATTGTTTCCAAGTGTAACATCAGTTTGAACTGAAATGTCTAGGCTGGAAAACAAATTTAAATTACCAGTCATGTGGTTGTTGCATCCTGAATCTAAGTACCATATGTCATGTGGACTTTCTTGAATAGCATTGCATCCTAGTGGAGATGTCGATGCCATTAACATTGCACTTGTCGAAGTGCTGGTGTTGGTCGACTGACTTGGGCTTTGCCTTCCTTGGTCATATTGTTTCTTCCTACATTCATATGCATAATGACCAAACTTCTTACAGTAATGACATTGAATTTTTTATTTATCAAACCTCTGGCCACTTGGTTGACTTGGGTTCTGATTATCTCCTCTATCACCGACATTTGCAGGAATTTTGCCTCGTCATCCTCTTGAATAACTTCTTCCTCTACCTCTGAAGTTGTTTCTCCCCCTGCCTCTACCATGGCTTATGGATGACTGTGTTGCAAATGCACCTTCCGATGATGTTTGTGTTTTGTTGAGTCTGTGTTCATGATTGATGAGTGAAGCTTGCAACTCATCAATGGTAAATGTCGACATGTCTGTATGTTCTTCTAAGGTCACAACCAAATTTTCAAATCTTGGGGGAAGACTTCTGAGAATTTTTTCAACAACCCTTCGGTCTTCTATGGCTTCTCCATGAGATTTCAGTTGGTTTATCAAACCAACAACTCTGGTGTAGAATGATTCTACATTCTCTGAATCTTTCATGGACAGAGATTCAAAATCTATTCTCAGAATCTGCAGCTTGGATGTCTTTACCTTATCCAAACCTTGATAGGTAGTCTCCAAAGTATCCCATGCCTGCTTAGCATTAGTTGTTGCTGTTACTCTTGGGAGTATGCTCTCATGCATAGCTTGATGTATGTAAAACAAAGTTTTTCCATCTTTCTTCCTCTATTCCCTCAATACATCTTTCTCGGCCTGTGTGAGATTGGTGTATGTTGTCATGTATGCAGGTTCTGCATAACCATGCTGGACTATCTCCAAGACATCTTGACCTCTGAATAAAGCCTTCATTGTTAAATACCAATATTCATAATTCTTTCCTGTAAAACTTGGAGTTTGTAATGAACCAGAAGTGGAAGCCATTTTAATTTTTTTAACTAACTTTCCTTAGAAAATTAAATTTCCACCTTTTAAGACAAGATCTCTTTCCTAAATCTTGGGCTGATATAAACCTTGCTCTGATACTAGTTATCCAAAACCAAGCCGACTAAACTTGAGTTTACCACTCAGTTAATATTAAAATTGAGTTTTCACTTGTTCACGCCCACCTCTTTCTCTTTTTCACTTGTGGGGTGAAACTTGTTTATCTCCCGACTAGACAAGTCTATCAACTTTGGTCGGCCTTTAGACCCGACTGATTTACTTCGACTTACTTGTTGGTTCTACCGACTGATTTTACCTCGACCACTTGTCACTTCGAAGTCGGTTGACTTCGACCTCTAAGTCGGCTCACCTCTTCAACCTCTCAAGTCGGTTGACCTCTTCGACCTCTCAAGTCACCTCACTCAACCGACCTTGTCCGTTCACTTTGGTCGAAATCTTCAGAGCATTTTTCTTAGTCTAAGAGACTTAAGAAATTACAAATGCTTTTCACCTGTGAGTAAGATGAAGTAAAATGGACACATTAACAAATCCAAATAACTTATAAAACATATGCCCAAATATGTAGGAAGACTTGAGTCGACCAATGTGTCGTAAAACTTGGAACTTTCACGCGGTGAGAAATTTATGGGTTCTTTGATCTTTCACTTAACTGGTAAATGTAAAATACATTTACTACATTTACACAAGTAAATCTAGAAATAATATGCGGCCAAATAAACATGCATTCAACCATAGACTATTTCATATATATAACTATGCGAAAATAAAAAAGGTATTACAAACTTGTCGGCTCACCGACTAATCCTTTTACAGAGCTCTGGCTCTTCGATTGAATCACTTACACAGAAGCTTGAGCTTCGACTTCTCTTTTCTCACCCTGAGTTCCTCTGTCTCTCTATTATGTATCTTGTGTCTCTAACCTAATTTACAATTTGCTTCTTCTATTTATAGGCAACCTGAAGATTGCTTCTACATGGGTCGATTGACTCACCATTAAAGACTGTAATAACTATCTACCTAACAACTTAACTTCAGAAATAAATTCAACTGGTTTACATTGCCAAATCGTGGACTCTTTCCTCTTGTCAAACTGACCAACAAGATCTTGACTGATATAGACTCTGACAGAGTCATTTGAGAGTCAGATACAAATCTGCGAGTAATTACTTTTTCCAACACATAGTTGTTATTTTTTAAATGCAACCTTTCTACTAAGTATTTTTGCTTAAAACTTCCGAAGGATAGTTGTTTTGCTTAAAGATATGTTTCTTGTAAATTTCTCCGCAATAGAGATGCTTCCCATGAAGCTGCACCGTTTCTTTTAAATTTTAGCCTGATCTGTACCTTTTCATTTGTAAATTACAGTGTTTCTTCTTCATTTCTCGGTTTAAATTTTAGCCTGATCTGTACCTTTTTCATTTGTAAATTACAACGTTTCTTCTTCATTCCTCCGGTTAAACTTTCTAGTAGAGATGTTTCTCATGAAGCTGCACAGTTCTTTTTAAATTTTAGCCTTGAGATGTTTCTCAAGAAGCTGCACAGTTGTTTTTAAACTTTAGCCTTGAGATGTTTCTCATGAAACTGTACAGTTTTTTTTTTGAAGACTGGATATCTGTTATTTTGTGAAATGCAACATGATGACTTGATTTCTATAATTAAAATTTCTTCGCTGAGAGATGTTTTGCATGAAACTATTCCGTTTCTCTTAAAATATAGGGTGGATAGTTGTTATTTTTTAATGCAACTTTTCTATTAAATATATTTACTTAAAATTTCTGAAGTATAGTTGTTTTGCTTAAAGCTTTGAGGTTTGTTTTGAATATTATCTTCTATAACTTTTATTTTGTGAAATGCCACGTTTCTACTTGATTTGGCAATTTCCCTTGATGCTAAGCCTCAACAGTTATTTTGCTAAAAGATGAGAGGTTTCTCTTAAATATTATCTTATTTAAAATTATTTTGTGAAATGCAAAGTTTCCACTTGATTTGGCAATTTCAAGTTTATGAAGGGAAATGTTTCTAAACAGGCCATGTATGTCTTTTCATCTTTGCCTTATTGCTGCTAGTAAATGCAACGTTTCACTTTTTACTAGATTTCTCTTGATTTGGCAATTTCCCTTGATGCTGAGCCTCAACAGTTCAACGGTTATTTTGCTAAAAGATGAGAGGTTTCTCTTAAATATTATCTTATTTAAAATTATTTTGTGAAATGCAAAGTTTCGACTTGATTTGGCAATTTCAATTTTCTTAAGGGAAATGTTTCTAAACGGGGCCATGTCTTTTCATCTTTGCCTGATAGCTGCTAGTAAATGCAACGTTTCACTTTTTACAAGATTTCTCTTGCTTCATATTTTCGAGGGACAAATATTTTCTATTAAATTTTAGTTTTAGTGGTTATTATTTTCTGAAATGCAACGTTTCTCATGGATTTATCAGCTTAAAATTTCTTACAGAGGGATGTTTTTTGTGAAACTGGTACAGCTTCTCCTAAATTTTGTCCCTGATAGCTGGTATTTTGTGAAATAAGCAATTTCTAACAGTATGGCTAGGTGTTATTTTTGACAATGCATGGTTTCTGTCTAAATTTTGCAATTTTTGTCTGGATAGCTGATTTAGTGGAATTAGTGGTTTCTGCTGGGGTTTTGATTCATAATGATTTTCCTTTTTGCAAAGGTGGTGTGTACGAATGATGCTGGGTTTTGATTCATAATGATTTTCGTTTTTGCAAAGGTGGTGTGTCCAAATGATGTATTTCTAGCCATGGTTGGTTTCTGTTATTTTCATTTTTTTAAGCTGCATTTTTAGTTTCTGTTCTTTCAACTTTTGAAACTACATATGTCTTAGATGCTGTAAAATACATTGTATATTAATGTTGACTCAAGAATTGTGGCATATTTTATGACAAGGGTCTCAGGATGGAATTTAACTGTAATTATCATTGTATTAGGTAAACAACTCTTTCAACGATGTAGAGGCCGAGAGGTACCCAATTTACCTCATCAATGCTCATTGTAAATAAGAGAGAGGATTGTTCAACGTAGATATCTCCTCCTCGATTTAACAAAACTGCTTACTTGCAACATAGCTTCTACTAAAGAGGGGACATGTCTCGAACGGGATTTGAGGAGCGAGGGTTTCGACGGAACTAGAACAGACAAGCACGGAAGCGTTGTGCACGTTTTGCTTGGGGTGGGGGCTGCAATTCCCCCCCCCCCCCCCCCCCCCCCCCCCGGGCACCCCCCCCCCCCCCCCCCCCCCCCCCCAAGCGGCCATGGTAACAGCAACCCCCCGAAGCCATGCTCCTGAGGGGAGCAGCAGTGCTAGCAGGGATTCAGACAGCGAGAGAGATGGGCCTGGTGCGAGGAGGAGATCGGGTCATGGAGGTTGTCTCCCGAAGGCCTAGACGATCTCAGCGATCTAGATCCCAAAAACGATTTAAGAGAAAATTGAGATGTGGAAGGAAAATTCCCTCATCGGGAAATTCATGGGGGTTTGGCCTAGAGAAAGAGATCTGGTATGGTGGATCTAGGGCACTTGGAAACCTAAGGGCCACTATGATCTCCAGTTGGGGGCAAAGGGGTTTTTTACCAGTCTTTTTCAACCAAGAGGACAGGGACAGACTCCTAGAGGGAGGGCCTTGCTTCTTTTACTTGGTAGGGCTCTACCTGAGACCCTAGAAGGAGCGATTCAACCCAAAAACTGAGGATCTGACAGTCGCCCTGGTGTGGATCCGTTTGGTTGGCGTCCCAAGTGAGTACTGGGATACAGAGATTTTAAGAGACATTGGTACCTCAGTAGGGGAATTCGTGAAGGTAGACGAGCAAACCAAGAACCAGAGGTATACGGATCATGCATGCATCTGCATCTATATGGACTTATCAAAGGACCTCCCGGAGGCAGTAAGCTTGAACTGGGAGGACGAGGAATGGATCCAACAGATTGACTATGAGCAGCTTCCATTCCGCAGCAGGATCTGTCATGAATATGGCCATTTTGGGAGAAACTACTCAAAAGGGGCCCAGGAGCAGCTAGCCTCAAGCCACAAAGGGGACGATAAGCAGGACAACAAGGGATTCATGCAAGTTAAGAGCAGGTGAAGAGGCAAGAGAAGCGGGGGGACAAAACCCTGCAAGGAGACACTAGGGAAGGCCCCTACTAGCTCCAACCCCTTCCAGATCTTGGTGGAAAAGGACTTAGGGAAAGAGCAGACTGGGGAAGATGTCATGGCCAAATCTCAGGAATTCGAGATGAAGGAGCTCATAAGTGGAACTGAGTTGAATAGCCAGACTGATGTCATGGAAGAAGATGAGGCAAAGGAAATGGAATTAGGAGAACTAGATGTGGATGCACTTGAAAAGGAATGAGAGAAAATGGGTAAGGGTTCTGTCTCTCACGAGCAGCTAGAACTTCTCCAGGAGGCCATCATCCGATCCAAATCTCATCAGGCTCTAGGGATCAATGCAGAGCCTTAGAAGGGGAGCAAGAGGAAATCTCTAGAGGAGGATATGAAAAGAGGTCGAAAGACGAACAAGTAGAGGATCGCAGCAATTGGGGTCAAGCTAACTGAATCATCCAGGTACCCAACGATAAGGGAGGCCTTCTCTGATGTTAGTAAGGTTACCCAATGAAGCTAGTTTCTTGGAATATTAGGGGGTGTAACCACCCGAGAGAGATTAAAACCTTGACTAGGAATGTTAATCAGGAAAGACCAAACGTTCTATTTCTACAAGAGACTAAATGTAGTTTTGAAGCCCTGAAGAAACTCGGACAGAGGATCTGAAAAGGTAGCAGGGTCATGGCAATGGACGTAGATGGCATAGCAGGGGGGATGGTGGTGCTATGGAACCCAAGTATTGTCGACCTTTCTAAGTGGCGGGCCAATCATTTCTCACTGATGGTAGAATTTAAGTTTCTAGGATCGGGGATCACAGGGAATTCGGTCAATGTATATCAGCCCAGTGCTTTCCCTCAAAAATAGGCATTCCTTTGCCTTCTGCACTGGCCGAGTGCATCGGCCCATGAGGGGAACTGGATCATAGGGGGGGATTTTAACTTGATCTCTTCTCTTAGGGAAAATAAGGGGGGCGGAGGGTAATGGACAAATACCAAGAAGAATTCATGGGGTTGTTGGCCCACAACCCCTTAGTGGATATGGAGACAGTAGATGGATGGTTCACTTGGAATAACAGGTGGGGTGGGGAGAACCTCGTAGCCTCCCGGATTGACAGATTCCTTGTGTCAGATATTCTTTTTTGGGGGACTAGGGAGATCAGGGCAAGTGTTCTCCCAGCGTCGGGCTCTGATCATTAGCCAATCAGTCTCAACTGGGATTGGTCGAATGCCCTCCTGAGCAAACCCTTTTTCTTTGCGCAATTCTAGCTGAAACATAAGGACTTTAGGGGTCTAGTGGAACAGTGGTGGCCGAAGCTGGCTTCCCCTGGGGAGACAAGAATGTACAACTTCTAGCAGAAACTCAAGGCCCTAAAAGCCAAGATATGCACGTGGAACAAAGAGGACTTTGGTAACATCTTTGAGGATAAAAAGAGACTCATTAAGGACATTGACCTCATCCATCAGAAAGGTATGGAAACTGGATGGGACATGGAGATGAAAGAGAAGGAGAAGGATCTGCTCAGCTAACTAGATGCAAGAGAAAGGGAGGAAGAGATATACTGGAGGGAGAAATCTGTAAGTTTTAAACCTATGCAGAGAAGCAAAGCATACAGATTCTTTTACACAAAATAGAGATCACAACACATCATTCACACATAAACACAAAGATTTACCCTGGAAACCCTTAACCGGGAAAACCAAAAAACCTTGGAGCCACACCTCCCATTTTCTCTTTATTACATTATGAAATCCTCACAATACAAAATATAGGTATTTTGCAACATCCAAATACCCTAATCTGTTAACCCGGATTAGAAAAATACTCCAATCCCTTAACCAGGATTAAGTTACATGTTTTTAGACAAATTCTAAAAATAGCCACAAACAGCTATAAATATTCATAAAATCTATAAATAGCCAAAAGAATTTGCTCTCTACACTCGCATCGTAAACGGACTACGGCCTATTTCCATCAAAGGTGTTTTTGGGATCGTCGAGCTACAGCGTTGACATGCGCACCTCCCCTCCATACACACATGCAAAGAATATAACATATACCCAACAAAATCCAGGGTCAAATGGCTCTAGGAAGGAGAGAAAAACTCTAAATTATTCCATAACTCCGTGGTCCACAATAGACTAGGCTCGAAGATCCATAGAATCAAAAGAGCATATGGGTCCCGAGTCGAGACTAGGGGAGAAATTGAGGAAGAGATAACCAGCTACTTCGAAGGTATAATGACTGAGGATGGAAATGACAAGGATCAGGACATTGCTCGGATCACTGCGCTCATCCCTAGGACTGTAACTAGGGAGGACAATGAGATGCTCAATAAACCTATCTCCATGCAGGACGTGGAGGATGCGATAAGCCAGATGGCCCAAGGGAAGGCCCCTGGTCCGGATGGCTTTACAGCTAACTAGTAACTTCTTCCACTTTTTCTGGGATATGATCAAGGATGAGATTTGGGAAATTGTCGAGGAATCAAGATGCAATCGAGGGGTGCTCAAATCCTTCAATGCGACTTTTCTATCCTTGATTACGAAAGGGGAAGGTGCAAATTCACCAGGCAAGTTCAGACCTATAGCCCTCTGCAATGTGACATATAAAATTATCTCCAAGGTGATTGTGAACCGATTAAAACCCCTCCTTCTGGGTTTGATCAGTCCAGAACAATCAGGATTTGTCGAGGGTAGATAGATTCTAGATGGAATCATTGTTGTCCATGAGACAATCCACTCTCTCAAATGGGAAAAAAGGCCTAGAATGTTCATTAAACTTGATATCGCCAAGGCCTATGATAAGCTCAGTTGGCAATATATGGAGAAGATGCTGAGAGCGTATGGTTTTAGCATGGAATGGGTGGAATGGGTCATGGCTTTGGTTACTACACCCTTCTTCTCCATCTTGTTGAATGGTTCCCCAACCAAGATCTTCAAGCCTTCTCATGGGATTAGGCCGGGCGATCTGCTTTCACCTTTTCTCTTTATCCTATTGGCAGAGGGCCTGAGTAAACTCATCCAAACCCAGGCGGTAGGAGCAGAAATCAGGGGTCTTTCCCTTCATGAAGGTATGGAGAAACAAACTCACCAGCAATTCATGGATGACACGATGCTAATGGGGCACCCTTCAGTCCAAGAAGCCCGTGCTTTCAAAAAGAGTTTAACGCTCTTTGCAAAAGCATCCGGGATGGTAGTCAATGTCGAGAAATCTCAGGTATTCTTCTTAAACACGACCCCCATCATCCAAAGGAATATTGTCAGAATTTTGGGTTTTTCTAGGGGATCCTTCCCTTCCAAATATCTTGGAGTTCCATTGGGGCTGGGAGCCATTAAGAGCGTGTCTTGGTAAGATCTAATGGATAGGCTTAGGGGAAGACTCTCAAGCTAGGTTCTCCAACCCCTTAACCTTCCATGCAGGCGGGTCCTGGTAAAGTCGGTTGTGCAAGCCATGTCGATCTATCTTTTTTATGTTCTGTCTGCCCCAAATTCTGTCATAAAGGATATAAGGAGTATTCAGCGAAATTTCCTGTGGGGGGGGGGGGCGAGAAGCTAAAGCAAAATTCTCTCTGGTCAGCTGGGACAGAATTTTCTCCCCTAAGGACAAAGGTGGCCTGGGTCTCTGTGACCCCGAAGTCATGGGTGAAATTCAGGGGGGGGGGAATCTAGTGGAGGTGGTGCAACTATACGCAGGAACCATGGGCTAAGCTTTGGCACATTAAGTACACTAGAGACTGGCCCAATACCCAACTAATTTGATTTAATGAGGAATTGTCGGGATCTCATATTTGGGCAAAGGCTCTATCAGGGCGTAAGATAGTTCAGGAGCATAGCTTTTGGGAGGTCAAGGTGAGGTACTATGCTAATTTTTGGGATGACTCGTGGAACCAACTCCCCAAACTGGGGGCTGACCCATGCTGGCAATACATCCGAGCTAAAGGGATCGAGGAAGGCAAGATCAAAGTGCGCCACTACTGGGAGGAAGGAGCTTAGGGGGATCAGCGACGATGGATGACTCAGGATAGGGGTGACGACCGAATTTCAGAGGACTACCTTTGATCCTTCAAAGCTGAACTCCAGGAAATGTACATTTTACCCAAAGACGAGGAGGATACTCTACGATGGGGTTATACCCAAAAAGGGTCCTTTAACATAAGAGAATCCTATGATATCCGAACAGGGAACCAGGAAGGGGAGGACAAAATTTGGAGGAAGGTCTAGGAGACCAATCCTTGGCCAAAGATTGCCACCTTTTGCTGGTTAGTGGTTAGCTGAAGAACCTTAACTGGGGAAAACCTGAGATGCAGAGGAATCCATGGTCCCTCACAATGTGCCCTTTTCTTATGTCAAGAGGAAAGCATGAACCATTTGCTCGATTCCTACTCCTTTACTGCGTCGATATGGGACAGGGGTGCTCTAGCCTTTAGACAGAGCAACCAGTGTCAAAGTGATCTAGGCCAAACTCTAAGGGACTGGAATCCCAAATATTTTTAAAATCATATCCTATGGGCTCTGTGGCAAGCCTTCCCAGGAACTGTCATGTGGGTGGTTTGGAATGAGAAAAATGGTTGAATCTTTCGAGGAAAGAAGCAAATGACTGAGGAGGTATGGAGGACTCTGGCTACGAATCTCCTAGAAACCATATGAAGCATGCAATGGAGTGAGGAAGATAAAGAGTTCACATGACCAGAAGCAATCATTGCGGACGGCTAGGGGCTAGACAGAGGAACCCTGGAGGGGCTGCGATGAAAAGTTAAAAGCTGTAGAGTCTCTAGCCCCAACTCCTGGGCCCCCCCTCCTCGCTTGGTTTTTAAACTCAATTTTGATGGGGCGGAGAAGGGAAATCTAGGCACGGCCGGATATGGCGGAGTTTGCAAAAACTCGGATGGGGATATTCTACAATTTTTTTATGGCTCCATGGGGTTTGACACCAACAACTCTACGAAACTTGAAGGTATGCTCCAGGGTCTCAGAATTATGTTCAGGGAAGGATGGCTCTCGGCAATCATCGAAGGGGACTCGAATATTCTAATCTAGATGGCAAAGTAGCTCGCCAATGGGAAAACAACCGAGAAGGTCTCGTCCAACTGGCGCTTAGGCAGCAGGTTGGAAATCCTACGCAAGCCGGTTCTGGCACACCCGACTGTCTCTTTCAACCACGTCAGACGGGAGGCGAATCGAGTAGCTGACATGTTGGAAAACACCGATGCAGAGGGGAATCGGATATGCAGGACGAGACAGTTGGAGGACTTCAAAGTGGAATGGTGGGCTCTACAGTGCAGATAGTGTCGTACAAGACGTCAGTTCAAACAAACAGATGGCGGGCGACATGAGTGATCATCAAGGCGAAAACAAGAGGCGAAGGGAGACTTCCACGAATCTGAACAACTGCCATGCGTGTTTATGCAAGTGACATACGTATTATTATGAACCAGTCACCTCGTTCTTAAATCTGGGTACAGAGCCGAACTTGGAAGGAGAGGTCGAACAGATTTTCTGCGAAATTGGGATTTGGAATTGATGATGGGAATGATGCCTAAGTTTGTGCTGGGTATGGGAGAATGTGATCGGTGGATTTGGGAGATCACAGGCTCGTACAGAACCGTTAGTTCAACCACTGCTCTCCTCCTTATTAATACCGATGAGGATTCATGGCTTTCCATCCGCTATTTGGAGAATGAATCTGTCATCCTGGTTGTGATTAGGAGTGGTGAGCGCTCTTGGGATTTACAAAGTAGATCAGTGGGGAATTGGGAGGTAGAGTGTAAAATGGCCCCTACCTGCGGTAGACATGGGAAGGTGAATGTGGGCGAAGCTTCGACTTTGTGCCGCGACAAAGGAAAGGGGGTGGCCAGGAGGGGCAAGGGAATTGCTACCCAGGCTCAACTCCAGGCCCATGCGGCTGCTGATTTTTTCAAAGACCGCATTCCGTTGATCGCCCGCAAAGATATTGAGAGGGTGGAGAAGGACCTATGGAAGCAAGTGAAAGCCATGTCAATTGAGGAAGTACTCCAGGAAGTCGTGGACCCTGTTCCTACGGTCGTCGTCCTGTGATCGTATGATTATGCTATACTGGGTAATAATGAACCTGGTAACGCATGTCACGCTTAACCTTGAGGCCAAAAGGGAAGAGGTGGTAGCCAAAAAGGAAGGGAACGAGGAGCCTGCAAGGGCCTAGAAGGACCACAACGAGGACTGTCGATTGATGCACAGGAAGATCGATCAAATCACCTCTCGCCTAGGAATTTTCCTCTACCGTCTGGGGATGGAGCAGCAACTTGGAGGAGGATCCAGCCAAAAGGTCGGCGGCCAGGGAGCAGATAGCGCGGGCGGCTTACACCCTCAGGGTGCGGATGATTTGGTGCAAACCTCTCGTTTCCCACGTGATGACCCTCTTCCTTAGCTTTGGGGGGTTGTCTCTGTTAGACTTCTTTCTCTATTCATCTGTTAATTTGTCAATATCAATAGCCGAGGCTAGGATAAATGGTCGTATTTCTACTAGTTGTGGTTTTAATGTTGGGATTGAGCTCTATGTCTTTAGGGCTCTCCCTCTTTTGGGGAAAGAAGGTATTTTTTTAGGGTGAAGACTGTAAAGCTGTTTCAAGCTGGGGATTTGGCTCTGATATGCTTTGGCCTATATTTTGGACGTCTCTGTAACTCTCTAATTTCGCAATAATATAAACATCTTTTATTTATAAAAAAAAAATAATCTTTCAACGATGTAAAATACATTCTATATTAATGTTGAACTTCTTTCAATTTATTTCTTGTATGAATAAATAAAATTGAAAACACATTTCCATTTCTTTCGGTTTAACTCTATAGTAAAATTTAAATACATTCTTCAGTATCAGTAAAAAGTTTTATGAAAAGCTATGTCAACAAGCAAGATGCCTATCATTCACGTTCATAAACTACTAGAGTAACCTATGCCCAAAAAAGACATAATTAATTACCAAGATATTTCCAGATCTCAATAAGATCTCCCATAACTGGGAACAAAAAACTGAATTCCAAGAACCACTGACAAGTACAAAACGGACAGCATAGACTCTAAGGAGGATGCACTAACAGTTGAGGATAAAGTCTCAAGAACCACTGAGTACTAAAATCGTTTTGTGTCATCCAACTTACATCACCTGTATATCACAATGCTACAGGGTACGATTAAAACAGGAAAGATATAAGACACAACCAAATAAAACTTCAAAAACTTAGAACTGACAAACCAATAAAATTATGGTGTTATGCGTTTTATATTTTATTGTTTAAAGATTGAAAATACATTTCCATCCAGCTAGTTTTCATTTGGATGTATTTTAATTTTTCTATTTTTTTTAATTTATATAATGTAATTTATTAGTCAATCAGTATTTTGTTTTTTTTTTAATTTATGTAATGTAGTTTATTATTTATCAATTTTAAATATTATGTTGATTTTAATTTGAAAAATGTTATTAATGAAAGTAATGTAACATTTTCTTATCCTAAGACCTTAATATTTCTCTAGTCTTCTTAGTTTTCTATTTATCACATTGAATTTTCCAAGAAAATGGTTTTTTAATAAAGATGATTTGTGTCTTTGTGCATAATATGCTTAGATATATTATCTACTTAGCATGGAATTCATTAGTTATCCACCATAACTACTATGTTGAATTTAATTAGAGAAATACATTATCAACCATTTTAATACAACCTTTTTCTATTCTATCAATTTGGGAGTCTTATGAGTTTAACATTTCTCTAAATTCCTTCATTATCTATTCATATCATATTGAATTTTCCAAGAAAATGGTTATTTGATTAGGATGCTTTCTCTCTTTGTTTGTAAGGTTATTATATATCCTATCTAATGGACACCCGATACCCAAAGTTACTTGAGGATTTTTTCCAAAAATAGATGATGCCTTCAAATCAATAACATGAACTCAATTTTGTCTTTTTAATTAAAGAGACATGGGCATATTATATATACTCCATCTTCCTCCCAAACCCCATATAAAACTTTGAAAGCAGCAATTAACTAATGAGATGTTAGGGTATGCATCAAGTGAATTTAGGAATTTAGTAAGGCTACACTTGTAACTTTAGTAACATAACCATACTTGAAAGGAATGAGAATCTATTGCTTACAATCAAGCATTTGGGAAGTACCATTCATCCTTGGTGATAAGCCTTTGGTTGTACTATTGAAGAGTCCATACATTATAAGTGACCTACTTTTACACAATCATAAATTGGTTTGTGTCCACATTGTTATTAACATTATTCTTATAGGTTTTGAATGAGCCATGACCTATTATTGGATTGTTGATTGGATTTTGATACAATCTCTAAGACAAATATGATTTGGAACCCATTCATATTCTTATTGCATTGATGTTCATTCCACATTAGTGGCCCTTCCTCGTTCGTTTCTTTCTTTTGATGTTTGGTTTGGTGAATGTTTGTACACACAACTTTCATACCCGGCCTTGTTTTGTAGTTATGGAACAATTTTGTCATCTCTTGCAACATTTAGGAATACTGTGGAATTTTTTGGTGTATTAATCAATTTCCTATCTGGGTTCAATTACTAACTTTTTACTATGATTGAGTGTGGAGGATGTTTGTGGAGACTCAAGAATAT
>LPNX011146671.1:0-55853 GCA_001517045.1 Pseudotsuga menziesii
GAAGATTGTTGACTGGCCCAGAAGTAGCGATCTTCTCAGATCGCCATAATATTCGCACAGCTATCCTGAAGACCCCTCGATCATAGCTAGTTCTGTTGCTGCTGCTCTGACCGGCCCTTGACTGGAATGTCACGTGTCTCCATAGATGAGGGACAGATGAAGGATCCTTTTTGTGTCACGACCACCCCTTGTCCCTAGACTTGTTTAGCTTCGTCCCCTGCGTTCTGCTCATCTCACATTGTCTTCATAGATCACACATATTAGCACAATTTCAAGAGATAAATAGCCTTAATTGTCACAAGAATAAGCATTAACTAAGGTAAAATAATAATCAGTCTTACCTTGACAAATTAAGGGATAAAGTGAAGAAAGTCAGTCTGATTGATATGCTAAGCAGTGTAAAGCAAGGGAAGAAAGGTGATTAAAGATGGTTAAAAAGGGACCAAATCTGGACTCAACACATAGTAATGGTTGATTGGAATATGGAGTGGAGGGAGTTGGTTAGTGCCGAAGAAGTGTCAGATGCTGCAGCGAGTCCTACACTTGATGCTCTGATGGATAAAGCACCTATACGGAAAAGAGATCAAGAATCGTAAGAGGAATCCTTAAGGAATCTGACAGATTCAGAGGCGGAGATGAAATACGAGGAGAAAAGGACAAAGAGAATACAAGAACAAGGAGAGGACAGCGGCACAGCGCCAATGGAGGATGAAAAATTGAGCCGCATCATCGCGATAATCGTAGCACCAACAAGAGACTCAACTGAAATAACAGTTGACTAAGGGATTTCAAGAGGTAAAGTCGCAACTGCAATTTTTAATTAATGTTATGTTGGAAAGGATGCCCAAAACCAATTTTTTATAGCAAACGGGCGAGATCATTACAGGGAAGTGAGTTAGGATTGTGTTGATTACCCCACGCATATTCGAAACCTAGAGTGTGGATGTTGATTCCTCTTTGCAGGGATTTGAAACAATCGTAATGGATGTGAATGAGTTATCAATGCACATCTTGGTGCGACTACAAAATTTGGAAACTTAGGAGTTGGTTGACCGTGAGAAGATTATCGATAACCACCTATTAAAATCACAGGAGCGAGCGGCGAAGGAGGAGATAGAGAACTTGAAGAAGGATCAGGACCATCTAGTTGTCAATAATGCACAGCTATGGGACAACAGAGCATGGTTGGGAAGGTGGTTTCTTTTGCCTGTCAAGAAGTCCCAGAGAAATTGAAGGACATGGATGTGGAAGCCAAAGTGAAGAATCTAGGACAAGTCATTACAGAATTCAAACATGACCTTAAATACTTGCAGGCACTAGTGAACCCAGGAACACCTCTAGAGAAAGATGCGGAGCACAAAGACGCCATTGAAGATGCAGAGAAACGGCTTGAGGAGATTGAGAAAGAGGCCAAGTTGATTACAAATGTGACCACACAATTTTGGGGTAGCATGGTCTAGGACAAGTAGCTGGAACAACTGAATATGCAATTACGAAAGAAGAAGCATTGTTGGCTACACTATGGACATCACTTAGAGCGATGCCCCTAGTTGTACAAGTCATAAAGGAAACAAAGTTAAAGGATTTGCAACAACACGTAACCAAGGCATGAGAGCGCCAGTAGCGTCGCACAACTCAACTTGAGGAGTTTCAAGATATTGGCGAGCAACTATCACTGAAAGAAGTAACAACACTTTAAGCAGTGCGGGACAATCAAAGAGAAGTATCCGTGAAGATTTCCAAACATCCACTTGAACAGGATGTCGCAGATTGCATGGAGATCAGTGACAGGATGAAGGTGCAAGTAGAAGAAGTAAAACAATAGTATGAGGACTTCAAAATCAAAATAAGTGACTATACTATTTCCAGTTAACATGGCTCAAGGGAAAGCTGCAAGATTGTGTTGGGGGACTATTGGCAGGAGGTTTTGATGAAGATAAGTTGCACAGCACCAAGGGTGATGCGCAATACCAGATATGATGCGCAAGACCAAATATGGTGCGCAAGGAGGGAAAGTCAACAAAGAGTTAGCTTGGTCATGATTTTGTAGTAATTGGTCATGGTTTTGTAGTTTTGGTCCAAGTTAGTTAGGAATTTGATCAAAGTGGACCATTTTGTAAAAGGAGCAAGCCTATAAATACAGATAGAAAGGTAATGTTGAGATATCTGGACCCTATCATAGGTGAAGAAGCATGCTTAGTGAATCAAGAAACTGATGTTGGATTTTAAGTGTGATTATATGATCTTCTGCGGAAGATTGATTTCTATTTTGTCGCAACTATGAAGATGTTTTTGGGAGACCTGTATTGATGCAAAAGTAATATGACATGATAGAGGTTGATGGAAACACTGTATTTTATTCCTTTATTCTTTTCCTGTGTTGAATGATTCAATGTGAATGAATCAATGCCGCGGTATTTCTATTATTTCTGAATGATGCGATGTTTTTGTGTTTTGAATCATGTTATGGTGATTGATCTACTTATGAGTAATTGTATTACTGCAATCTGAATACATTGATGTGATTTGAATTCGGGATAGTAAACCCTTGTCTGGATCTCTGAAGTAATGTTGTGATGGTTAGACAGTAGATGCACAACCCTCTTTCTTACTGCGAAAAAGTGGTTATGATAGTTCTCCCTCGAACATCTTGGATTAGACTTCATCTACTTTGCATGTGTTGCTAGATAGGGTAAAACTTGTCTGGGTTGGTGGTCAGGGAGATCGCTAAGTTAAGGGTGTTGAAAGAGTGTGAACCCCTGTCGATGGATCTGTGTCAACATCTAGTCCATATTTATTGGACATATTGTAACAAACCTAAATCTTTCCTTACTAAATTTCTTTGTTTAGACAAGATAACTATAAAAGCATAAATACATAAATGAAAATTGACTAATTTACCAATGTAAAAATATTTAGTTAACATGCTCATTTGAGTAAATTCTGTAATTGGATTCAACCTCTTCCATTTGTGAATCCAGTCCCATTACACTTGATCATGAAACAAAATTAAGTATTCTTGTATAAATGTTAATTTTCTACTTAACCAACCAACCCATGAAATAATTCTAACTTCAAAAGATAATTCATCAAATAACTCTTTGTGTTATCATATCTATATATAATTTAACACCTATTAACGCTTCTTAATTATGGATATTGGTATATTATTACTTTAGTTTCTCTTGAACATAAACATTCATAATCTAATCTTTATGTACAAATAAAGAGAAAAAATACTCTTTTAACAACACAAAGTTACAGATCATTAACTTGGATGAAGTTGTAAAAATTGGCCATAATGCAAGAAAAGAACACCAATATACGTGGTTCAACCCAACCTTCGGCTACGTCTACCAATAATTGTTAATATTTCTATTAATTAAAATCAATAAAGAAAGTTACAATTCTGCAGCACAAACACTGTTATTTACTTTCCTCTTTCCTAACTTTCCTAATGACTCTTTTAAAGAGAACATTTTCATATTAGTTTTTAGCCTTAACACAAGGCCTTCTTTTAAGACATGAGCATTACCATCTTAAATTAATTCATAATCATATCACTTAAACTAATCAAGAGCAGATTACATAAGATTACAATTATAAACTTACAAGTTTTCTATCACCTCTTGATTAGAATATATTTAGACTTACTCCTTAGCCATAGGATTAGCCATTAGCCATCCAATTAGACTCTTAATATTAAATTTTACTTTTTAAGTACTTCATTCGTAATCATTAACTTTGACAAATGGGATTGATTCTCAACACAATTACATAGAACTCTAGCCTTGTGTTTATTAGTAGAGTTTAGTTCCTGATACGTGAACTCTATTACACATGCCAGATCAATGTTTGAGTAATGATTTCAATTCCTACATAATAAATTTGTTTGATTTGTAACAATTAGTCATCATTTAATTATGAATACTACAAATTCAAACTTTTAATTAAACATGTTATAATGCTGGCCTTTTAATATCTTAATATAAAACTCAGTTCCAAATATTAAAAGAAGAGAAGAAGGTGGTTCCCTTAATGGAGACCAACCCACCTTTCTCTTAGTAAATAATTTAATAATTCAAGAAGATGGAGTGGCTTTCCTCCCTTCAAATTGAGATAACGAAGTATACTTCTCATTCACAAAGTCATATCTTAATATTCTTAAGAAATCCCTTCATAATACTCAACATAAACATATTATCTAGGTTATTATACATTGTGCAATTACTTATTATCTAGGTTATTATACATTGTGCAATTACTTTTCCAAAGAGAGGAAATCCACTCTCTGTCTTTGCACAACAAATGACAAAGTGTATATATAAAGTAGTAGTATATTATTCATGAAGGTTGGTACAAGTTTTATGGTTAGATGCATTAATTAAAATTGACTTACCATAGGTTCGGCTCCCTAAATGGGAGAGACTACTCTCTTTTTCCCTTTTTAGTTTTTAGGCCATGGGGTTTGGAGAGAAACATACAACATGCATAATAGAGAGGGTCGATACTATTCAAGAGAGGCCACCCATTCTCTGTCTTATCACAGGTGTTATACACCATATATCTCCATATATGGATCACGAATTCAACTTTTCTAAGAAGAGGCCGCTATTCTTACAAATAATTGATAAACAAAAGCTAATAATGAGAAACTGAGCCCCCACACACATATATATCCTATGCTTTAAGTATGGTGGTTCTACAAATAATTGATAAACAAAAGCTAATAATGAGAAACTGATCCCCCACACACATATATATCCTATGCTTTAAGTATGGTGGTTCTAGTTTGCTAAGACCATACTTTACATATTCATAAAATTAAATGACTGTAAATAATATGAATTGCCTTTCTATCAGAGTAACTGTAACCTTTCACATATATGTTAAGCATCCAGAATGAATTCGATCACTCATACAACAATGAAAGATAAATTCAAGAAAAAATTGCTCTCAGAGTTACCTCTAAGACATTCAATCATTATTAGTCAAAAGGAAACTTTTCCATATGCTGGGGAAAGTTATCTCCCCGTTTGCTTCTCTTCCTGGTAACTCTATATAATCACGAGCTAATATTGTTTGTTTCTGAATATTGTTAGCCAACGATGGGGCTCAGCATCCCCTTCTTATTGTCGCCACTCTTAAAAAAAAAACTAACTAACTTCCTCCATCATTGTTTCTCCCTCAATATGTACTCCTCCCTTAACGAATACCCTAGCTTCCTTTTTAAAGAAACACTTACTCCATTTATAATTATTTTAAAATTTATAATCATTACTTAAGGAATATGTTTTCCTTTAGTTGTATAAAATCATTTACGTATTTATATATTTGTATTTACCGAGATGTTACATTCTCCCTCCCTTAACATTACACTGTCTTTAGAGTTCACATCTCCAAATCTTTTTGTCTTTAACAAACATTTGACCTTGCAAATATTGAGCTTCATCAATCGTTGCTCATTTTTGGCTTTCCTTCGAAGTATATTTAATGCTTCTCTTTTACAACATGTTCTTTACACAAGGTTACAAAGTATTTCCAGTGTTTATCATAAACATGCATAAATATAAATTTTCAAATCAAGGAGAACATATTGTCTTTTGGCAACATACTATTGTTGTTTCTCATAACACCCTTGTACAATTTAAGGACGAATGATACACGTGATTGACTGCAATTGATACAAAGGTCACTACTGGAGCCGCGCCCTAGCCTCGCCCTAGCGCCGCCGTGCTGGTGTTTGCCTCAGGCATCCTAGGGGGAGGGCTCTCCCCTCCCTCTGTCCCTTCTGCTGCTGAAGAAGCTTTCAAATTGCTACTACGATCTCCTGGATCCAATCCGGTGCCCCCTTCCATCCCGAAATTCAGCAAAAATCTTGATTCAATTCCTAAAATTGACCTGCCATGTGAACTCCCCATCAAGATTGCTCTAGCTCTGGCTGATCGAGGATTGGTAGGCCAGTTCACGGGGATTTGGCCCTCAACCAAAACCACTGACGACTGGATTCAACGGAACTGGAGGCCCCAGCTCAAGAACAGTGTTACCTGCTACTCCGTGGGCCGAGGGTTCTTCATTTTTGAGTTTATAGCCAAAGAAGACCGTGACCTTATCTTCAGAAATGGTCCATATTTCATGGGACCTCAAGGACTGTATCTCAACAGATGGACTCCAGATTTCAATGCGGAAGTAGATGTACCGAAGGAAGTCCTAGTGTGGGTAAGGCTTCCAAACCTTCCAGTCCACTGCTGGAACACTCAAACCCTGGAAAAAATTGGGAATGCTCTTGGGAGATACATTGACAAAGCTGACAATAAGGACCAATATTCATGTGCCCGAATATGTGTAGAGGTTGATATTGAAGAAGGGCTTCCTGAAGCAGTTAAACTAAAAGTTGGAGATTGGCACCATTATCAAAATCTCGACTACGAACAGCTGCCATTCAAGTGCCGCCAATGTCACGAACATGGACATTTTCAAAGAAACTGCCCTAAATCACAGGTCTCGGAAGAAGGAGAAGGATGGAAAAAAGTCAAGAAAGGTAAGACAATCGCCAAAAATCAGGAAAAAAGGACTACAGGGGATATGCAAAACCAGCCTTCAATCTCAAACAAGACGCCCCAGGAATTCACAAAAGAAGCCCCAATCGTTATTCCAAACCCTAAGGAACAACAGGAACCCCGAAATCAAAATGGGAAGACACCAACCAATGTAAGCGAGGAACCCCAATCGACAAAGCAGCCTAGTAGAAAAGAGGCGGAGCCCCAGATCGTAGATCAACTGGAGCCTGAGGAAATAACCCAACATCTGATGGGGGTTGAGGCCCCAGGCTCCCCCAAAGAAACAAATGAAGAACTATTGCTTCTAGAATCAGATCCAGGAGAAGAAATGGATGAAGGTGTTTCTTCAAGCAGTCTGCATACTATTCCTATCAAAAATACAAGAGGGAGGAAATCTAAAAAGAAACAAAGAGAAGAAGCAACATACCTAGCAGTCCTTGAGGGGTCTCAAAAAACTCTAAAAGGGATCATGCACACTAGATCCAAAAAAGGAACAACTCAGGCCTTAAAAGAGGCCAATCCCTTCTCCCACAGTCCCTAATGAGATACATTTCCTGGAATTGCAGAGGTCTAGGCTCAACCTTAAAAGAAGATGCAATGAGAGATCTGATCCGAATTCATAAACCAGATATTCTACTAGTCCAAGAAACAAAAATGGAGGAGCCTGCTATCCTCCAAGTCGGGAAAAAGTTATGGAAAAAAGGTACTGGTATTGGCAACAACTCCAGAGGTGCTTCCAGAGGAATAGCCACCTTTTGGGACCCCTCCCTGTATGACATTGAAGCTGAAGAACGAACGTTGTACTGGGTTTTCACAAAACTCATCCACAAACAGTCTGGACGAAAGGTAAGTCTGTTCAATCTCTATGTCCCCGTTTTGCATGCGGAAAAAAAAGATTGCTGGAATACACTAGAATCCTTTCTTAATTTGTAGCAAAGAGAAAATATCATAGTAGCTGGAGATCTGAATGTCACCCTGGCAGCTAATGAAAAAAGGGGAGGCACTCCGGTCAGAGACCCATCAAGGGAATGGGTTGAAGACATCATCACTGGATGGGATCTGATTGATATCAAGCCTGTCAAAGGCAAGTTTACTTGGACGAACAAAAGGATTGGACCCGGCCATGTTGCAGCCCCGCTTGATAGATTCCTTTTCCATTCCTCTTTTCTCTCCATGGGCCTTTTAGCCTCTTCCAAATTCCTTCCCCATTGCACTTCCAACCATAAGCCCATCCTTCTTGAGTTAGCTCTTGATCAAAACCTTGGTCCGATCCCCTTCCGATTTAGCTCGCTCTGGATCCATCATGATGATTTTCTGCAAACTATCGCTGATTCTTGGAATGCCCACTTAAATGGTTTGCCTTCCTTCATCTGGGAATCCAAAATAAAGAGGCTCAAACACGCCCTTAAAGCCTGGTCCAAGCACATCACTTCTCCAGTTTCAAAAAGGGAACTCGCTCAAGATGAGTTGGAATCGCATCAAACCAACGTGGATTCCTCTCCTGCGTCAGACTATCTCCTCAAAAAGGAAGAGACCCTTTAGAAAAACTACTTCTCGGCATGCAGGATAGAAGAAGAGTACCAGAGACAAAAATCACGTAATCTCTGGCTTTTGAGTGGGGACAAAAATACAAAATATTTCCATAAGCAAGCTGAGGCACGGAAGAATTACAAAGCTGTATCGGAAATAAATTTTGAAGGTGGTCTGATCAAAGACTTTGAAGGCATAAAGCATGCAGCTGTGGAAACCTTTAAAGACCTCTTACCGCCCCCATTGAGGATCCGATTGACATCTCCTCCCATCCCTTTGATCTTATCCCTCATCTCATCAAAATGGAGGAAAATAATTTTCTAACTGCTCCTATCACCATGGAAGAGGTTAAAAACGCCCTCTCAATTATGAAACCTGATAGCGCCCCCAGCCCGGATGGCTTCACAACAAGATTCTTCACCTGCTACTGGGCAATAATAAAGTATGACCTCTTAAAAATGATCCGGTACTCGTAGAAGGTCAACAAACTGGGAGGCAGCACCAATTCATCCTTCCTGACATTGATCCCGAAAGAAAAAGGCGCCACTACCTTCAATCAGTTCAGGCCTATCTCGTTGTGCAATACTGGGTACAATATTATAACCAAGATCATAGCCACCAGGCTTAAAAGAATTCTCCCTAGGATCATCCCGAAAAACCAAGGAGGATTCATCAAAGGCAGGAAAATTCTCGACAACGTCATTCTTGTCCAAGAAGCAATTCATTCAATCTTTCACCGTAATGAGAAAGGTATGGTCATTAAACTTGATTTAGCCAATGCCTTTGATCGTGTTAGGCATGATTTCCTGTTTGCAGTAATGGCAAAATTTGGCTTCTCCCTCAAATTTATAAGCTGGGTCAAAGGCTATGTAGGTGACCCTTGGATCGCCCCTCTTGTAAACAGAAATCCCACTAGCCTCTAGAGGATTAAGGCAGGGCTTCCCGCTGTCTCCTCTTCTCTATGCCATCCAGGCTTCTATGCTCATCTATCAACTTAACCTGAGTCAGGAAATCCATTTGCTTCTTGGTCTAAGAATTGTGAATAATGTCAAGGACATAAATCATGCCCAATTTGCTGATGACACGCTGCTGCTAGGGGGAGCTTCCATCCATTCTGCTGAACAATTTAAAAAATAATTGGAGTTATACAAAAAGATATCCGGAAGTAAAATAAACTTCCAAAAAAGCAAAATATTCAGCTGGAAGTGCTCAGCCAGAGAACTAAGGGACATCACTAGAACGCTGGGGATGGAAGGAACAAGAGACTGGGACAACTTCACCTATCTAGGCATCCCCATTTGCAAAAACAAAGTCAAGACAGCAGACTGGGAGCCTATTGTAGACAAGCTCAAAGGCAAAATCCAAAAATGGGGTGCCAACTGGCTCAACCTTGCAGGTAAAACTATTCTTATAAAATCTATTCTTAATAGCATGCCAATTTACCAATATTCTATCTTACTTGCTTCGGGCTCAGTAGTCCTAAATATTGAAGGGATGCTCAGAAAATTCATTTGGGAAGGAGGTAAAGGGAATAAAAAGAAAATCCATCTGGTCAGCTGGGAAAAGATTAAAAAACCTCGTGATGAAGGTGGGCTCCATGTGCGTAGTTTACCTACCCAAAACCTGGCTTTAGGAGCCAATTTACTATGGCAGTTGATCACAGGGAAAGAAAGCTAGAGCAAGGAAGTACTCCGCAAAAAATACTTCCCGGGAACAAGGAAGAGGTGTCTGAACATGTAGCCCCCAATCAGAAATGGCTCTCCAATTTACAAATTATGCATTAAAGCTTTGAACCCCTTCAAAAACAATCTTTACTGGATACCTGGGAATGGAAAATCAATCAAAGTATGGGAAGACTCCATACTGGGTGAAACCCCAATAGGTTTATGCATGGAAGTCAACAACATCCAACATTGGCTTCTGGATAAAGGTGCCACCTCGTTATGGGATCTTTCAGCTTGGGAAGGAAACTACTGGATTGGATGGGATCTAGGCCACTTCCCCCCCGAACTTAACTCTGAAGCGGAAGCCCTGATTGCCCTACTCCAAGGCAAATCCCCTATAAAAAAAGAAACCAGAGATAGAAGGGGTTGGGGGAACAATGGAAGTTACTCAACCTCAGAAGGATACAAGAACATTCAAGCAATCCCTTATGCAGTCCCCAATCCAACTGTCTGGAAGTTTATATGGTCCAAAACCTTCATCCCAAAAATTGATATCTTCTGCTGGTCAATAGCCCACAAAAGTATCCTCATAGGAGATAACCGTAAGAAAAGAGGCATGGAAGGCCCTTCCCGATGCCCTCTCTGCAAACTCAAGGAAGAAACTGCGGATCACATCATTCTTGACTGTCCTTTCTCCAAAGAAGTGTGGTTAAATGCCATGAATCTAAACCAAGGCACTACTCTCCCTCATACTATACAGGATCTCTTCTCAAATTGGATGAACCTATCTCCGTTTCGTCTGGCCAAAAAAACTCTACTCCAAACTGCCTGGGAATGGCTCCCAAAAGCTATTTGCTGGAAACTCTGGCTCGAGAGAAACAATAGAATTTTTAGGAATCAAGAAACTCTTCCCCAAAAAATCGCAGCTCAGGAAAGAGAAATCCTAGGGGAAGCTCTGGAAAGCAGCCTTTCCTTAAAAAACTCCAATCAACTCCTGCTAGACGAGTTACATTGGTTAAGCACGTTAGCTCCCAATCTTCAGAACCGAAACACTCCCAATAATCCTCAGAAAGAGCATTGGGAAATAAGACTTGATGAAGCTGATTTCATGCGCTGGAAGTCAACTTTGAATGAACCTTGTCTCTTATTCGACGGTGCCTCAAAGGGAAACCCAGGCTTAGCTGGTGCCGGTGGAGCGATCATCTTGGCCAATGGAAACATGATCAGTAAGTATGCTTGGGGTCTAGGAATTGACTCTAATAACATTGCTGAATTTTGTGGGCTCTGGCAAGGCTTAAGAATCGCACTTGCTAAAGGAATTGGCAATCTCTCAGTCTTTGGGGACTCCTGGCTTCTGATTAATGCCCTTATAAACAAGAAGAGTCCTTCACATATCAAACTTCGCCAAATCTTCCAGAAAATCCTTCACCTAAGCAAAGATTTCCAAAGTATTAGATATTTCCATGTGCTGCGTGTGCTGAATATGCAGGCAGATAAAGAGGCTAATCGTGGGACAGCGCTGGGCAAAAGCATCTTAAGTATTGATGGAGTGGATCAGAGATGTGACATCCCTTAGCTGTTGGGGATTCAGGATATTTTTACAGCGTTTCCATTCGTTCTGCATACTCCACATTTTCCATACTCATGAGCAGGGTATATATTCTCTGCAAATTCACAGACTGCCAGGATTCCTCGTCCTTTGGGCTCCTCCAAGCCTGTTACTTAAGATTCTCCTCCTCTTCCATGGTTCCAGCACTATTGTTATTTGCTCTGTGGATTTAATCCCCAGAAAAGAAGACTGTGTGACCAAGCTCTTTGTGCTACGCGCCGTCTCCTCCAGCGCTGCTAGATCATGTTATGATCTGAATCAAGGAAAGGCTCGCCTCATAATGGCATCAGAAGGATCATCAAGCTCAGGTCCATCAGCGGAAGTAAGGATTGGGTCGCTGGAATCCTCCATGGGTCGTCTCAGAGCTAAATTAGATAATCAAGATAAGAAGCTGCAAGATGTCACCAAGGTTGGTGAACAAAATTGGGATCTACTGAACAAGGATCTGAGGCAACTCCGTGAAGATATCTCGGCCTCCACTGAAAAACTGGAGGATTTCAAGGATGAAACGCGCACAAGCTTCAAGGACGCGGCTATCACTCATGGAGATTTTGGCAAAAGAATTAGCGCTCTGGAATCTGCAGTTTCCAAGCTGATGGCCAAACTGGGCAACTGAATTCGCTCTGTAGGCACTCTTCCCCCTTCTTGCTGCTTCTCAGCTTAACACATTCCATAGTACTATTTAAATAATTGTATTCAAGCTGTTGGGAGGCTTTGGATCCCCTGCCTCGTTTTGATGAAGAATCTATCTCATCTTTGTAGCTGTTTTAACTCTGTATTAAGCCTTTGGTAGCTGCTTACCGGTATCAATATATTCTATAACTATGTTATTGTCAAAAAAAAAAAACACCCTTGTACAATTTAACTTTGATTTAAAATATTTACCCCATAATAATAACATAATATCCCTACAATTGCATAACAATTGTGAATCATAAAAAATAATATAAATTTATGATCTAAAGTAGAATCATTCCTGCATTTGTATCTCATGGTATACATTTAACCTTTACCTTCATACTTATGGTAGAGGTACTTCTTCTCAAATACCTTTAACCGTTTCCACTTGATTCACCACAATAGTAATCATATTAAATTAGCATAACATAATTATAACTTCCTCACTTGTTATGAAACATATACTATTAAAAAACATTACCAATGCACATAGAACAATATTTTTAACACACTTATCATTCGAAGATTCACCTTAGATATAAATTTTAAGTCAATGCTTCATTAATCATCATATCATGGTGTATAAAATACCAGATAATATTCACACACATATCTCTTATATGGCATTGATCTTCCAAGGACTTCTTGGTTGAAATATTCTCTCAAATTTTTTGGCATGCATATATATGTGAGGGTCATCTCCTCACAGAACAACTAGTTTACGTGTAGGCCTCCTCAACTTGTATATATATAATATTCATCCAATATAAGGATGATACCCTTCATCGAATTTTTACGGCTCTCACACATATCTCCTACATAAATCCTAGAATATCTTAAAATATGAAAACCCACATAGCTCTAATATTGAAAGATCAACACCATAAAATATATTACTATAGAACCTAACACCTCACCTCGGTGCTCTCTGATAGTTCTTCTTAAGAGCCTAAAACCTCCTTTGGGTTCTCACTGGCAACTTTTTGCCTAGTCCTAGGACTTAATCTCATAAAGCACTCAACAGAGTCTAGCACCTCACAAGGGTGTTCACTAGCAACTATGTACTAACTTATCAAAAATTTTAGTTTGTTTATTCTGAAAATTAAGTCTCAGTTTCCAAGTTACATTACATCTTATAATTATGCATAATGAGACTAAATACTTTAGGTTCTCTAGAGCCCAACAAGCTCAACACCAAACCAATTTTCTACTTCATTTTCATTAATTGGTTTTGTTTAGTGTAGAAGAGTTTCTTATAGGTTTAAGAACCTTATAACCCAAGGCATCCCCCGTGGCCAACCCTAAAGTTTCGCAACTCTTTATTTAATTAGTCATAATGACATATATTTAGAAACATTGAATGCTTGAAATATCATAATCGTCATTGAACATATCTATGTTCCAAAGATTACCCACTGAACATCAAAACATGTTTGTCTAAGTCTTTCAATATTTAATTAACAACATTATATTTCCAATATGTTTAAACAACGCATTATCGCATGGTATAGTTTGATACTTATACTATTTATACATGTACAATCCATTTCAAACAAATTCTATGATTCAATTTCCTTATCACAGATATATTGTTTGCAAAATTGATAATTCTCATAATAATACAATTATTACCATATTCAAGTACTTCAATAGAAATTTCAAAACTTCTTATGAAGCACACTCTCGGCATATCAAATGATATAAACTATATATTGCTATAATTTTGTTTGTTTGAATCGAACAAAAACATCTTTCTAACCTTTCCTAATACTCAAGGAATCATATTGATTCTAGTTGTTACCTTTTTATCTCTTTCTTTTGACCACCTTAATATTGATTCTAGTTGTTACCTTTTTATCCCTTTCTTTTGACCACCTTATTGATTCTGATTCAACGGTGTTTTGTTGTAGCAATGTGTACCTACACTCCTTACTCACAATTTCTTGCCATAAATTACTGCATCATAATCTCATAAGGAAACTATAAAACAAAAAGCAATTTTCTACTTTGAATGCTTATCAACTTTCAATATAACAAAATTTTATTTTACTTAATTTCAATGCATTACTTTCTCAATAACTTAGTTGTAAATTAGTCTCACTAACTTACATTAAGCACAAATTCATACCTTATTAATATAATCTTTAATTGACACTACCAAATGACATTAACCTTGCTTCAAGTTGGCAAAATTTCTTGTTAACAAGTGTACATGTACATAACACTAACAACTTTTGGAAGGTTTATTTACATCTCATTCTCTTGTCGATGTGATTTTAGGAAAGACATAAAAATATATATATCAACAATTTTATTCTCTGATGGATTTAAACACCAAAGTTATATGGAATGCACAACCTAGATGCAACAATTTCTATCATTATGCACAATCCCTATGCATTTTCATATGTAATCTTGCATATAATAAAAGTCATGTCCTTTGAGTCCAACTAGTCATTCCTACATTTTCCACTTCATTCCTTCTTCCTGCATACATTACTTATTGCGTTGATTTCTACCTTACTTGTTATAAGCTTGAATCACGCTTGAATACATGTGAAATTATTAAACTATTTAGTCATTTACCAGATATGAACTGACTAGGTTCAAAAACTCTTCCAACATAGTCTCCATAAATTATGCATAGGTTAGCATTTGAGTCAACATGATGCATGTAAAATACAATAAGCATATCTCTACACGTGTATCTAATTTAAGGTTATTGTTATCATGATAGGGCATTCATTTCCTTATTACAAACTTTTACATTCTAATCAAATCAAACATATCACATTGTTAACCTTCAATCAAAACTTCATTCTTCTTGCATGTATTCTTTCATTTAATTTATCCAACTAACTTAATGTGCTCAAACACATGATTTCTATTTAAACTAGTCCATGTACTTTGACAATCACTACATTAAAACATTATCCTTTCTATAACATGCATTCCAATAAGCATTCATTAAATATCATATTCTCAAAAAGCAATTCTTCACCAAGTGCACAACATACATGTATGTAAGCGAGTCCACTAGGTTCGAGTGTTGAGAATTTGCTCTCATACTATTTGTAAGGAACCTAAATCTTTCCTTAGTAACTTTCCTTGTTTAGACAAGATAACTATAAATACATAAATACATAAATGAAAGATGACTAATATACCAATGTAAAAACATTTAGTTAACATGTTCATTTGAGTAAATTCTATACTTTCATTCAACCTCTTCCATTTATGAATCCATGCCCATTACACTTACATGAAACATAATTAACCATTCTTGTATAAATGTTACTTTTCTACTTAACCAACCAACCCACAAAATAATTCTAACTTCAAAAGATAATTCATCAAATAACTCTTGGTCTTATCATATATATATATATATATATATATATATATATATATATACTATTTACTACATATTAACCATTGTTCAATATGGATATTGGTATATTGTTACTTTAATTTCTCTTGAACATAAACATTCGTAATCCAATTTTTATGTACAAATAAAGAGAACAAATACTCTTTTAACAACACATAGTTACAGATCATTAACTTGGATCAAGTTGTAAAAAATGGACATAATGCAAGAAAGGAACACCAATATACCTGGTTCACCCCAACCTTGGGGCTGCTTCCACCAATAATTGTTAACTTTCCTAATGACTCTTTTAGAGACTAAATTTTCATATTAGTTTTTAGCCTTAACACAAGTACTTGTTTTAAGACATAAGCATTACCATCTTAAAGTAATTCATAATCTTCTCACTTAAACTAATCAAGAGAAGATTCCATTAGATTAATGATTACAAACTTACAAGTATTCTATCACCCATTGACTATAATATATTTAGACTTACTCCTTAGCTATAGGATTATCCATTACCCATCCAATTAGACTCTTAATATTAAATTTTATTGTTTAAGTACTTCATTCTTAATCATTAACTTTGACAAATGTGATTGATTATCAAGACAATTACATAGAACTCTACCCTTGTGTTTTTTAGTAGAGTTTAGTTCCTAGAACTCTATTACACATGTCATATCATTGTTTGAATAATGATTTCAATTCCTATATAATAAGTTTGTTTGATTTGTAACAATTAATCATCATTTAATTATGAATACTTCAAATTCAAACACCTAATTAAACATGTTATAATGCTGACCTTTTTAATATCTTCATATAAAATTAAGTTCCAAATATTAAAAAAGAAGAAGAAGGTGGTTCCCTTAGTGGTGACCAAACCCCCTTCTCTTAATAAAGAATTTAAGTTGGAGTGGCTTCCCTCTCTTTAAATTAAAATAACGAAGCATACTTATCATTCACAAAGTCATATCTTAATCTTCTTACGAAATCCTTTCATAATACTCAACATAAACATATTACTAGGTTATTATACATTGTGGAATAACTTTTCCAAAGAGAGGAAATCCACTTTCTTTCTTTGGAGAGAAAATGGAAAACTGTATATACAAGGTAGAAGTATATCAGTGAAGTGGAGATCGTGGTCTTTTAGGACATTCACATTCAAGCAATACGCAGAATTGTTTTCCTTTTCTTTTTTAAAATCTATATTCTATTAGTTAAACGCAATTCATGAAGGTTGGTACAAGCTTTATGGTTAGATGCATTAATTAAAATTGACTTGCCATAGGTTCGGTTCCCTAAATGGGAGAGACTGCTCTGCTCTCTTTTTCCCTTTTGAGTTCTCCGGCCATGGGGTTTGGCCATGGAGCTTGGACAGAAAAATACAACATGCACAATAGAGAGGGTCGATACTATTCAATATTGTTAATCAACACTAGTATATGCAACTATTGCTATTGGCATTCTAACTCCACCTTGAATTGTTTCTGCCTTGACCTAGGTGTATTTTCTGGCTGTGTTGCTGCTATGAGGGTTTCTCTACATTTGCCTTTGCAGTGATGGGTGATCTATTTGGTTTGGAACGCTTTCCCCATATCCCGAAGTCTAATCCAACCTGGTATCCCTTCTTCCCTTCGTGGACTGTTCATGGATTAGCACCTTCCTCGATGGCCTGCGATTCCCTATGTAGATAGAATTGTGGAAGGTCAAGGGAACTGTCCAAATTCACCCAGGTGTGAACTGCCAGGTAACTTCTTTATTCTTAAATGTGTAGTAAATGCTTTGTGTTTTAACTTTAACATGAAATATTTATTTACTATGAGAGTGCCTAGTGACTAGGCACTCTCATAGTAAATAAATATTTCATGTTAAGACTTCTAGGCACTCTCATAGTAAATAAATATTTTATGTTAAGACTATCGAGACTAAGCACAAATATTGAGACTATTTTCCAGATACAAAATATTTTCAATGACAATTGATTTAGGCAAAACCAAAAATACTTTAATAATTGTTTCAAAAAATATTATTCACTTTTTCATAACTGAAAACCATTTAATGGGAAAATATGAAAGTAAAAACTTTTTCCATAAACTTTTAAGAACCAAGTATTTAGAAATCAGTTTCTAGGAAACGGTCCTAAATTTGTGCTTCTAAATAATAATTTCACAAATAAAACAGTTTTATTTTACCTTAAGAGTAAAATCTCTTATACACTTCAAAATATTGGAATTCTTTATAAAAAAAACCATATTGAATATATAAAAACCATATTGAATATAAAAAGTATAGGCTGCATAAAATATACTTGCAAATAACATATAAATATTTATTAAACTACTAACCAGCACTTACATCTCCAAAATTTACTAATTCTTCAGTTTTACACACACTTACATACACTTTGGGCTCTCAAGTATTTTTCCACTAAATGCACTTTAGCTTCAACCACTGAGCTTATGCTCTTGAACTTCTTCTACATTAACAGAATTATTCTTTATCTGAAATTTACACTTTAAGTTTGACTAATGCATCATATATATTATGTTGAGTTAAGGTGGTGGAAACACCTAGTGACTTCAAATAGCTTGTTGGTTTTTCTTGTAAGTTATTGAGAATTCTAAGAAAACCTAACATCTTGAGTTACATACATGGTAGCTTAATTACTATGAGATGTGCAATATTCCCAACACTCCCCCTTAATTATGAGAAGTTGGGGGGTCATTAAACAAAAATGATCAAAATATTTCAAAATTGGAACATAATAAAATTTATTGTGCGTCCAAACAACTTGAGATGCAACAGTTGTAGCTACAACATACTCTGTTTGTGCTAAAGAGAGTCATAATAGCCTATTTCTTTGAATCTCATGACACAATATCTACACCAAAACCGAAAATATACCCAGATGCACTTTTGCATCTTCTTGCAGATGCCAAACCCATACAAAATTCAATCTTTTGTTTTTGACTTGCAACTCCATAATTTTATTTCACCTGTGTGCACAATCTTTCATTAATTCTATCAATGTTGTTGCATCCTTCTTGAGACTTTTTTCTTTTTCTATGGTATCATCGTCATCACTTTTAGGTGGCATGCTTTCAATATCAACAATGGCTTCTAAAGCCATTTCATCTATTTCTTCATTCAAAACAAGCTTTGCTTGTGCAAATTATTATAACAGATTTTTTTTTAATATCTCCACATGTTGTTTTGGAGTGATTCTATTGTTATTCATAAAATTTGGCATATATTCATGATTCCATTCATTAGTTGCACATTCCTGCAAATCATTATCATTTTTTCTCTTTGCAGGATTCACTTCTTTTTTATTGAATTAGGGGAATCAACAATTGGGGACTGGGCTGGGCTGGTACTCGCGTGACACGAGATAGATATCTAATCCGGCTACCACTTTATCCCTAGGTGCACCCACACGACCCCAATGCAAGGGAAATGGGTAATACATGGTGATTTGAACTAGTGACCTCCATTTACAACATGTCCTTCATATCAAGTGAATGGTCGGTTGAGCTACACCCATGCAGTCCTTCATGATTTATTTTTAATCTTACCTTTGATAGGTTATTTTCTTTAATCACCAGCCTTTGATGGATTCTCTTTCTTCCACTCAATCTTCTTTGTTACCAATGATTTATTTCTCTCTTTATCCCTTTTTTAATTCCTCTTCTTCAGACTTATAGTTCTTTTCAGATATATGAAAATATAATTTAAATTCATTTCTTCATTCTTCTGTGACACCATAGTTTAAATTCTGAATTTTTCTTTGAGTTCCCCTACTTCATCTTCACTTTCTTCTTTTTCAATATTTTCTCTGAATTCTCGAGTCTCTATCAATAACTTCAACTACAAATTATTCTTTAATCTTCTTGTCATTATCCAAAATTTGAATGTTTTTCATGCAAAGGATTTTGATCCAAATATTTTTGTTCAAACATTGGAATGCGGGTATACTGAAATATCATAATCTTCCGTCTACTTCATCAATAATAATTTGTGTAATGTCATTCTTTAAACACATTGGCTCATAAGCATACCCGATTTCAACTAATTTTTTGATGAGTCCATCTTTCTTCAAACTTATAGTTTGCACATCACTTTCAACAACTTCTTTAATTTCAACTGGATGCTCACCTGCACACAAAATATTATCAGAATTATAATAAAAACCATCTTGGTTCTTCTCTTTTTTCTCTTCAATAAGAGAACTCTCCATCTCTTCATTTAAATCTGCCTTTGCTTTTGCAACAAGGAAATCAATTTTCTCCATCTTTGGTTTTGGAACAACACCAACATCTTTATCATCATATCTTGGCTTTTCAAGCCATTCTTCCAAAAATTTAAATTCTTTATAAAAAAAACATCATTCTCTTCTTCAACTGCTTTATTTGCGACAAAACATACAACATTGTGAGTGTTGCCATCAAGTAATGTTTTTCTTATCACTTCTTTTGTAGTCACAAAATCCTTCACCTCTTTGCTTTTAGCATTATTGTAGCTTCCTTCAATTGATGCAACTTCACTGCATTTTACAACAATTTTATCAAATTCTGGAAAAAAAATTGAAATCATCAAGATTTTAAAAAACTTTACAAACCCATGTCTGAAACACACGTTCAAGCACTTCGACTGGTATTTCTTCAAATACTGCTGCTATGGAAGTTTCCATTTCATCATTGTCAACATCATTCATTCTTACTGCTCCTGAGCAGTCTCACCAACAATAGTTGCTTCATTGACAACATCTTCATAGTTGTCAACAGCAATAGACATTGCTGGCATATCCAACAAACAAAACGCGACACTTGTAGTTCTACAATAATCATCCACACGTGTGAGCATTGTGGAATTCACCATCATCATTCTGCACATACTCTGTTTTATTGAGAGAGTCTTCACACCCTTTACTTTCTTCAAATTTATCTACCTCAGAATATTTTGTGTCTACATCCTCAAATTCTGTTGTTGTTGTTTGTATACACCAACCTCATCAAAATCAATTTCAATTTCTGGCTTAGAAACCAAGACCTCAAAAGTTCATCTAGACAATCTAAAATGTTTTCTTCATCTGTTACTGCAAATTCTTCATTGAATTCCACTGTTACTGCATCGTTGATTCCACAATATGTCACTTCATCATCTTCTGACAGATGTATCATGAGATGTCAACACAGTGAGGTTCACCAAATATTTTATTGTCTTCTGTTGATGCAGGTTTGTCTGTTGTATTGTTAACCGGAAGGTTGTGACTCAGCCATATATCTCCTCTTACATCAAACTTTCTCTTCAAATTTTACCACTTTTCTAGTTGTATTTTCTTGAGCAATTATATGAAAAATATTAACATCCATAACTTACTAGTTGTATTTTCTTGAGCAATTATATAAAAATTATTAACATCCACAACTTACTGAATGAAAGAGAGTACTAAGTCATCATGTGGGTCAAACCATCTATTTTCTATACAATTTTGCAAACCATTATAACAAAGCAATGCCTTCATCTTATCAAATCAACTTTCACAATCTTTACAAACAAAAATATGAGGAGATTCCAAACTAACACTTCTCAAAGAAATTATCAAATTTTAAGCTTCGAACTTGGAATTTACAAAATATTTCCTCATATTTCTCGGCTTCTTCCCAGTTCTTCATTCTTGTAATGTGCTTGAGATTTTATGTGTACCCATTTCTTCTTGTACACAAATGGAACTGCACAATAACTTCTTCATTCTTAACTTTGTCGGTATGTAGTTTAGTGCATAAACATACCCTTTTTCTTGTTTGTGGCTATCTCCAGTTTACTGCTCAAATAATTGTGCAATCATTTCATCATTAAACAAAATGCTTTAGTACTGCAAAGTGGTTTGGAGAGGGTCCTAAATTACAATTTCACAAATAAAATCGTGTTACTTCGGTAAGAGTAAAATGTCTTAAACACGTCAAAATATTTGAATCCTTTAAAAAATAACTTATAAAAGAACCATTTCATGGACTTGAATATAGGAATCATGTGGTGCTTACAATATACTTTCAAATAAGACATAAATATTTATTATCATGACTAACTGGCAGTTACAAGTGCACACACAGTCACTCCATAATTTACTCAATTGTTCACTTTTACAGAAAGTTTGGGCTTCCAAGTATTGTGCTCTTGGACTTCTTCTACACTAATAAACTTTTGCATTATACCCTGAGTTTGAGCTCACACTTTTGAAACGATTTCACATGCACAGAAAGTTTGGGCTTCCAAGTATTGTGCTCTTGGACTTCTTCTACACTAATAAACTTCTGCATTATACCCTGAGCTTGAGCTCACACTTTTGAAACGATTTCACATGCAGATCTTGTGCTCCAACCTTCTATTCCGGTTCTGCTTCTCCTACGAGCTTTCAACTTTTCTCTGCTCTATGTAAACTCTACACTCCAAGCTTATATGCCATGTTAGGTTATGGCGTTCAAAACACCCACTGACTTCAAACAACCTGCTAACTCCTCTTAGAAGCTATAGAGATTTCTAGAAATAAAATTTTATTACTGAAAAAAGTAAACCTAACATCTTGACTTACATAGATTGCATCTTAATTACTATCAGATGTGCATCTATTTTCTGATGACATACTAACAGATTAGATTGAATGACTCAATAACTAGTTGAATGACTCACTCAGATGGCAAAGTAAATATACACAACAACTCATAATTAATATTTCCAACAAAAGGAAGGTAATATCCTATGAGAGCATAATAGCCATCGTTTCATGTGAACCAACGGACTGTTCAATTCGGTCGACTACAAGTTATGGATCTCCAACTAGCTCAGATGCTAGAATAATATCTTGATTTACTTCTATAGGTTTTGGTGGATCGACGAGCTTAATCGCTTTATCAATTAGAATGGGCTATCATCCTTCGAATTTTCTGCATTTGTTGCACTTGGGCATCATAAAAACTTCGACATTCAATTCGGATTCTATGCATTACGTTGATTCTACTTGATTTGTTTATTTCCTATGCAGAAATTTTTCGATAGAAACTCACCCCATCTAATATGAACAATCAGTTTTAGGTTTTTATCTGTAAAAGAAAACAATGGAACAACAGAAGCACTATGGGCATTGATTGCCTTATCATTATTAAGAACATATTAAGTAGGAAATACAAAACAGCAATACTATGGGTGAATACCATAGGTTAGTAAATACCATGGGTGACGTAACTCATTAACTAACGTAACTCATTAACTAACTACTCGTGAGATTACACTCTTCAACACACCCGCTTAATCTCAACGGGTAGTACATCTTCAGCACTGTCTATGCCTAAGTGCTCTCTGTGACATACAAATGCAGATGTTCCCAATGGTTTGGTGAACATGTCAGACAAATGCTCCTTAGAGCCACAAAACAGTAAGGAAATCTGTCCATCATTGATTAACTCACGAATGAAATGATAGAGTGTCAATGTGTTTTCTTTTTCTATGAAATACATTATGTTTAGACAACTGTATTGCAGAACTATTATCATAGAAAATAAAAGTGGGATCTTTTACTGTGTGTCCCATATCCTTTAACAGTCTTCTTAGCCAAACTGCATGGCAAGTCGTTGTGGTGGCTGCTACATATTCTGCTTCTACAGAAGACATGCTCACAATGGGTTGTTTATGAGATGCCCAAGAGATCAGATTTGTACCCAAATGGAAAGCATAACTAGATGTGCTTTTCTTATCATCAAGACTACCTGCAAAATCACTGTCAGTGTACCTTGTGAGAGTACGTCTGGTGTATGAGTGTACCAGAGGCCATATCCAAGTGTGCATGCAACATATCTCATAATTCTTTTTCCAACTTTCCAGTGATAGTCTTTGGGAGACTCCATAAATCTGGAAATAAGACTAACAGCATACATCAAATCAGGTCTAGTTGCAGTCAAGTACATTAAACTTCCTACCATTTGTTTATAGAGTGTATTATTTACTACTCGTTCATCATCATTCTTGGTTAACTTGGTGCCAAGAGCTATGGGGGTTTCTGCTGGTTTACATTTATCCATTCTGAATCTCTGCAAAATATCAGTAGCATACTTATGCTAGAAGATAAAAATACCTTTATTAGTTTGAGTAACTTCTAGGCCAAGGAAGTACTTCATTAGTCTTAGATCTGTCATTTCAAATTCCTTTTTCATGACTATCCTGAAATATTCAAGCATCAAATTACTAGCGTAAATCATGTCATCAACATAAAGACATACCATCAATATTTTACCTTTATCTGTTTTGACATACAGAGTGGGCTCATTATTGCTTCTGTTGAAACCATTGTTGATGAGGTAGGAGTCAATCCTACTATACCAAGCTCATGAAGCTTGTTTTAGACCATACAAGGCCTTTTTCAACTTATACACTTTGTCTTCATGATCTTCGATAGTATAACCAGGTGGCTGGTCAACATAAAATTCTTCTTGAAGAATTCCATTAAGAAAGGCATATTTCACATCCATTTGATACATAGGCCATTGATTTTGTCCCTCAATGGCAAGTATAGATCTGATGGTATCCATCCTTGCTACAGTAGCAAAGGTTTCATCATAATCTACACCATACTTCTATGCATATCCTTTGGAAACCAACCTTGCTTTGTGCTTTTCAAGTTCTCCTTTTTCATTAAATTTGGTCTTATAGACCCATTTGACTCCAATACTAGTTTTTTCTGCAGGGATGTCAACAAGATCCCAAGTCTGGTTTTTCTCTATTGCATCAATCTCTTCATTCATGACTTTTACCCACTGTGCATCCTTCACTACTTCATTAAAAGATGTGGAATGACAAGAGAAGAGAGCAAACTAAAGTTCTTCATCAAGAATTGGAGTTTGTTCATATAACTCTCTCAAGCTTCTAGTTTTCGAGTTTTGTGGTGGACCGTCTTCTGCTTCTTCTTGCTGTTGTACTTCCAATCTTGGAAGTTTGATAGGTAGATCTGGCATATCTGACCTTTCTTCTAGTTGTATGTCTGAAGGATCACTCTAGCGTTTGTCTTCAATGAATTTTACATGTTGTTCACCACAACCTTCTTGGTGACAGGATTATACAACTTATACGCCTTATGTTGTTCACTGTAACCAGTGAAAATGCAGCACTCACTCTTCTTATCTAATTTTCTTTTGAGTTCATCAGGTATATGCGCAAATGCAATAGAACTGAAAATTCTAAAATGTGTGACACTAGTCTTAGTGCCACTCCATGCTTCTTCAGGAATCTTGTCCTAGACAGTCACCATGGGTGATATGTTGAGCAAGTAGACTGAGCATTCAAGAACTTCAGCCCAATACTCATCTGATATCTTCTTGTGTGATAGCATGCTACGAGCCATGTTCATAATGGTCCTGTTCTTTCTTTCAGCAACTCCATTATGTTGTGGATTGTATCTGGTAGTGAACTGTCTCTGGATGTCATGCTACTTACAAAAGTATGAAAACTCATGTGAATCATATTCACCTCCACCATCTGACCTAAGCATTTTAATGAACTTTCCAGACCGCTTCTCAGTGAGAGCTTTGAACTCTTTGAAATTGGAGAAGGTCTTTGATTTGAATCCATGTTTTCCTGCTAAAATCATGAATAAAGGTCAGAAAATAAAAACTGCCTCCTATGGATTGGGTTTGCATGGGTCCATAGAAGTCTGTATGAACTAACTCAAGATGCTCTTTGGCTCGAGATGTGGAAGTGGGGAAACTGTCCCTATGATGTTTACCAGTGATGCAATCCTCATAAGTGTTGGATTGTTCATGAATAACCGATAATCCTTTGACCATTTACTGTTTGTGTAGGATATTCAGAATCTTGAAGGGAAGATGACCAAATCTACAGTGCCATAACGAAGATTCATCTTGACTGGAAACTGTATGAGCTACAGGCTATGGAAGGTTGGCACTACTAAGACTCAAAGGAAATATTCTATTCTTGGTCATTTCAACTATAACTATGAGTATCTTACTGGGATGCTTACCATAGATAGCACAGTATGTATCATGAAATCTAACATCATACTGGTTCTGAAGTAATTGACCTATATTGATCAAATTTACATTCAAATGAGGTACACAAAACACCTCATGAATGAACTTCTTTTCAATTTGGTTGGTAAGTATAGGAATAGTACCTTTTCCTTTTGCTGGAACCAAAAAGTCATCTCCTAGCTTGATATTCATGACAAGAGAGGAATCCAAACTGGAGAATACTGACTTTTTATTTGTCATGTGATTGCTGCAACCGCTATCTAGTAGCCATATATTTGAGTTGTAGTGTTCTTCAGTTTCCTGATAAGACAGAAACATCACCTCTGATGAGCCTTCTTCTTCTTTGGAGACATTGGCTCTGCTATTGTTCTGGTTATTGTTCTAGGCATCTTGATTCTTTCTTCATTCTCATTCATAGTGCCCATACTTCTTGCAGTAGTTACATTGAACATTGGACTTATTGGTCCATCTCTTGCCTCTCCCTCTCTGACCTTGAGAATTGTGAGAGTGTTCTGAATGCTCTGATTGTTCATGACTGTGACTGGCTCTGTCTTTTATAGCTCGAGACACTCGGTCTCTTCTTCCTCTATCTTGTCCTCCTCTACCTTGAAATCTGTTGATGGAATCCTGGGTGTTGAATGCATTGGTCAACAATTCTTCTTCTTGAGTGAATCACGCTTCATGAGATAGAAGAGATCTAGACAACTCTTCTAGGCTGAAATTAGACATATATTTTGCTTCTTCTACGGCGGAACTACCATAGCAAACTTCGTGGTGAGACACCAAAGAATATTTTGAACAATGATATTTGTTTCTAGCGGTTCACCATAGGTTTGGAATTGGGTCACAATATCTAAAACCATAGTCATGAATCGATCCACAGTTTCTAACTCTTTCATCTTCAAACTTTTAAATTGAAGGCATAGGGTTTGCAGTCTTATCGTTTTAATGTGATCGGTTCCCTTGTAGGCCGATGAAAGCAGATTCAAAGCTTGATATGTGCTGGTAGCTCCTGAGATCCATGGGAAAATGGACTCCTCAATGCAACTTTGGATCATCCATGTGGCTGTCAGATCTCGACCTCGGCGACATTCAAGAGCATTCTTCTGGGAATTATTCATTGTGGCTAGAGAAGCCGCTTCAGGTTCTTTGAACTTGACTTCCACCATATCCCAAAATTTGTTGAGTTGCAGAAATGTCTTCATGTTTATAGACCAAAATTCATAGTTAGCTCCGATCAGAACCTATCCGGAGGTCAGCTTCAATGAGCTTGTACTAGCCATCTGATATGACTAAAACAAAAACAAAACAAAATAATTTTCCCTTGCTTATATTTTATCCCTTTTTTTTATTTAATAAAAACGAGCACCACTCCTGGTGCAATGGAAATGGGTGGTGGAAAGGCGCAGTGCCAAAAATCGGTGCAAGTTCCTTGTATTCACTGCTTATGCCAAATTTTAGCAAGGTGGTGGCACCACTTTTCTCTTCTTCACAAGAGGCAGTGGCACCACTCTTTTAGTGCGGGAAAGAAGCGGTGGCCTATATAGGTAACGCTCTGTAAAAAAAAATAATGATGACATTCCGCCTCGATGAGATCAAACCATCGGGTGAGTTTGTTGCAAGGTGTAGTTTCTTTCTGGGAAAGAAATTTGCAAAACAAAACTCCACTTTTTTGTTTTATTCAAGCCGTCAATCACCTGTGATGAGTGGCATATTGGATGGAGCGGTAGATTGGATTACGACATATTTGGATGGAGCAGATTTGTTGTGTTCAAAGCTGCCGCCAGGAGGATGCAATAAAAAAATGAACGGATATGCTATGTCTTCTTCCTGATAGGTAGATATGGAAAAATATGAACCCTAGAATGCATGTGCTGGAGGCAGCGGACCTCTCAAAGAAATTATCTCCAGTTTTTTTTTGTTTTTATTTTTTTAGGGTTAGGGCAAAAAAAAAACCCAAAAAATAGATCTCGAAAATAGAAAAAATAAAAATAAAATAGCTTTCCCTAGCTCGGGAGGAAACCGCTTCCAAATGGCTTCTAAGTGAGAGTGCTTTCCACTCTGTGAAAAGGATTACCCCAACAATGGACGGATCAAGCCTTAAGCTTTGATACCATGTAAAAAAAAACAATGGAGCAACAGAAGCACTATGGGCAAATTGATTGTCTTCTCATTATTAAGAATAGATTAAATAGGAAATAAAAAATAATACAATGGGTGAATACCATAGGTGAGTAAATACCATGGGTGACCTAACTCACTAACTAACTATGGGTGAGATTACACTCTTCAACACTTTATTTTTACAAGAGAAAACACATGAAATCAAGGAGTACAAAAATCTAATCTTGGACTCATGTGGTGCACTAGCTACGGTAAATGGAGCCAGTTTCACTATCATACAATCGACGAGGCCTTGCTTGGCCTGGAAACCATCCATAAGCATATAAAGATCCTTTACCAATATGGTTAGGGGAGATGAGAACTATTCCCATGAACTGCAATCTCTACTACTTCGATCAACTTGTATTCTATAATCTCATGACAAGAACCTGCATTATGTCCCACTTTTTGTTATGAGAAATTGAAATAACTTCATCCGTGTAATAATTTTTTCTTGAAATCATGATTATCCACGTTATATCAATGCACACTGAATTTGACTAATGCCCATCTATTACCCTACAACAAACTCAATAAAGACATTAACATAGGGAGAAACTACTTGAATTGATAGGAGCAATGGTTACATTTTCAGTGTTATAGCTATGAGATACATTGCAGCTTGCTAATAGAGAAATAGAGGCAAGCAATCTCGTCACAAAAAAACTATGACACTAAACCTAGTCACAAAGAAACTATGACACTACAGGCATATATTTTCCATCTCACATATTCTCTTCTATGGTGAATAGGTGAAAGAACAAAGAGGTTTCTTACAATATGTTTTTTTATATGCATAAGAATATATAATTGGTTGTGGGATTGGATATGGCTATGGGTTCTGCCACAAAGACTTCCAAGTTTGTGGTAAGACATTATGGTATTTTATTCTAGTATCAAAGATTTTATTTCCTCTCGATTACTAAAAAAAGTGTTAATATTTATTACATGTGTTTCCAGATTCCATCACAATTGTTATAGCTATGGGAAAACCCATGGACCTCAATTTTCATATTTTGGAGGTGTTTTAACAACATCTATGTTACATTTTTTATCTAATCACCATCACCATGTGGATGATACCTATATCAATCCATTTAATATCGTGGAAACATATTCAATTCATCATTGTCCTTGAGTAAGAATATACCAATGCATTTTATATCCTCGAAATGTATTCAATTCAACATTGGCCTTGAGTAGGAATATACAAGACTAGATTCATATGATTAATTTATATTATTATTATATCCTAAAATGACACACTCTCTTCTTGTGACCACTTTCCCATGTTTTCATCGCATGTTGACACTTCCATGATGACACTTCATGAAAGTCATTGAAAAAACACTAACTTGGAGGAGCCATATCTCGATTTTTGTAACTTCGTTTGACCTTGTCTCTATACCGTTGGAAAGGTATTCAAGTCAGGAAAAACTTTGAAGAAGACTCTAAAGTCTTGAAATGCCTGGAAGTACCCTAAAAATGAGCATCTTTGACCGATTTGTGACATTGCCTTCATGGTACCCACGAGTTTCACCTCTATACTCGTGGAATTTCCTTCATGATACCCATGGTTACATTTGTAGTGGTAAAAAATGATAAAAATATCGAAAAACTCAAGTTAGGGGTGGTTTGGGGGGTTATGGAACTGATTTGGGAAGTTGTAACTAAACCCTATTCGACCCTATCTCTTCAAAAATGTATAAATAGAGGGAGAGAAGGCCATGAGGGGGGACTTGAACTTTTGCATTGTTATGCTGGAGGAATTGGGACTCTCTTTCCCCCACCTTTGCCCTAGAATTCCATCCTTGTGTTGTAGAGCTTGGAGGCTGAGTTCCTTGGAGAAGAGAAGCAATCGAACTACATCAAGGTTTTGAGTGGTTCCTAGCTTGAAGAGAAGGTATACTTGTACTTCTTTCATGATTAATAAATATGTGATGTCGTTCTTCTTCCCAAATCATTGTTCAATGTGTGTTTGAATATATTTTTTAATTATATGATGATGTATATTGGTTTAGGGTTTCATGTTTTATTGAACATAATCCCCTTTCATATAGTCTATTGGTTTGAGGAAGGTATAACTTGTTTTGCAAGTCTCTTGGAGAAGAGGAGCAAGAGAAGGGCTAGAGAAAGCTTGGACCAACCTTCAGTTAATCAGGTATGGACCCTACTTATCTATAAATCTTTTTTATATATGCTTGTAGAACATTGTACATCTATCTTTCAACTCCAATATGTTGATGGCCTCTTAGACCCTAGCCATACGAACACTTTCCTCTACAATAATAGGGTCGTCACTTAGGTGCAATTGAGATCTTCCTTGTAGATGTTACTCTTGTATCAAGAGTATACCTACATTTATATATAGATTCCATAGAATAAAAATCACTTGGGAATGATCCTTGCTTCAGTGCTGAGGATGCTCTATGATGAGTCCTCACGGATGTCGTAGCATAACACTTGCATGGAGTGGTCCTATCTCTAACAGGATGAGGATGTCCTACGATGAGGGCCAACACCTAGGTGCAGTCGAGATCTGCAACTGCAGACAATACTCTTGTATGGAGAGTATGCCTACATGTGTATGTAGACATCATATTATAACACTCTCTTAGGATTAGTCCTAGCTTTGAAGGTGAGGATGCACTACAATGAGTCCTTATGGATTACAGGGCCTGCATCTAGGTGTAGTCGAGATCTACATTCAGTTGTAGATGATTGATTTGGTCGATACTATGGACCCTCCTCGTTAAGGGGGAGTAAGTTAATGGAGGATTGCATCATCCTTGGACCTATGTCCTAAAGTGATAGGGATCGATCACCCCACAAAGAGATCATGTGTACTACAGTTAGCCTAGTGGAAAAGGATCGAAAATATCGAAGTGCGGTTGCAATGGATCAAGAATATCTAAGTGATGCTATAAAGGATTGAAATGTTTCTATGAAGGATTAAGAAGATTGAAGTGATGCTACAAAGGATTGAGAAGATAGAAGTGCTACTGCAAAGGACCAAGAAGATCGAAGTGTTGCTGCAAAGGATCGAGAAGATCTAAGTACTATTGCAAAGGATCAAGAAAATTGAAGTGTTTCTGCAAAGGATCAAGAAGATCGAAGTGCTGCTATGAAGGATTGGAAGATCAAAGAGTTGCTGCAAAAGGATCAAGTGATGGTGTGCTGCAAAAGATGAAGACATTGAAGAGTAATTGTTCCAGTTACTGATGAATGTTGAAAACTTCCTATGACGTATACTATGTATTACCTCGATACTACTAAAGATACTCTCTCTCATTACTCCTATATTCTATGATGATGTTGTCAGTAGAATACCCTTCTCGTTAAGGGGGAGTGTTGAAATATTGTAACTTAAAAGGATATTCTAAATGTATTTTACTGATGTACCCCAAGGGAGATGTTATTATTCCTCCACCAGGATGTTACTATTGTAATTGATCATCATATATTCATGAGGTAAAGCCTCTGTTGTAATTCGGGTCATTAGTACCCAAACGAATAATTTAAAATATTGTTTTGAGTCTTCCTAGGTGAATTCATCCTAGACAGTTTAGTGGGGTCGACTTGTTTAGGGTAAAAGTCAATTGACAAAAGTGTATAAATAGAGGAGTTGTGTTCCTAGTTACAACACCGATTCACTCACTTGAGTAGCGCATAGGAGAAAGAGAGGGTGGGGGGGGGGGAGAGATCAGCAAGGAGGAGAATACATGTTTTGGGGTTTTATATTATACATCTTATACAGAGGAATTTTTGATGGGTTTTCTTCCCCTTGGGGGTTTCCCAAGATAAATATTGTGTCTATCTTGTGATTTTATTTCTTTCAGTGATTCTGCATATGCTACTGTTGTGAATTTGGATTAAATACTAATGATATCTAGTTTATCATATGAAATCTTAACAATGTGTCCATAGGTACACTTAGTAGTTGAAGAATAATAAATAGACCCACTAGGTAGTTAAATGAAATAATATAATAATAATGGTAGTTGGCATAGGCCACTTATGATTCCTCATGAACAAAAGTATAAATATAAATGAGTAGCATTATAGGAAATACATTGTATAATTGTACTATAGCAAACATGATTTGTGGATTGATTTTTTTCTTAAGGAGTAATTGATGGTGTTTCCCTACCTTAAGGGTCTTACTCTTATATCTTGGTGTTACTCTTGTAGTCAATGTATTTTGTTAATTTTTGAAATAAAGGTTTTATATCAATTGCTATTTGATTTCTAGGTTAAGGATCACTACAATTTCATTTTCTATTTTCAATTACATGTGTTTTTCATATTTGTCATTTGCATCTTATTATGATCTTGTTGATTTTACATAAGTAAAAGGAAAATTTGTTCAATGATTTGAAATATGAAGAAGAGGATAAAGGAGTTGATTTTACTATTGTAATACAGCTGTTACATTTGTTGTACAAATGCATTTTCAAATATAAATATTCATTAATAAGTTGCCTTGGAAGGGTTGAAAACTTATCTCAATGGTAGGTGTCTTTTCTCTTGATTGTCACAAAGTTTAGGGTTTTTTGAAAGTGAATTAATCTATTTCTTTCATTTTTTTTAATACTTCAAGCTACAATGGTCATATTGCAGAAAATTATTGGGTTAACATCCGAAAACCTTCTAAAAAGAAGGTTAAATTTATGAATTGAATTTCAGTGTCATTCAAGTGAATTTCCTAACATATTATCAGAGTGATTATAGTAGAGATCACTATTGAGTAAGAGGGAGTTGTATTTCAATGAGGAACTATATGGATGGGTACTTTACTCAGTTGAAGTCATTGGGTATGAAAGACTATATTTGTTCAAAGAAACACCCCAACCCTTTCGAGTGTTGTTTCTCCTTCGTTTATTGATGATTTGTGCTTGAGATTATCACTTATATTTGTGATATATTTTGATAATTTTCTCTCATGGTGAGAGCTGAAAGAACTATTACATTGATGGTTAGTATGGATGTATTTTCAATTGATGTGATACCTAGGATGACTTTTGATAGGTGGTTAACTCGTTCTATTAGGAAACCATTTCTATCCTTCTTTTTACTTTGTTATGTATATTGTTGTTGGAAGAATATGATTTGTAGGTCTTCCTGTGAGTATATTGTATTATCCCACATTCATGGGGAGAAATAGTTGTTTATATTAGACTTAGTATATAAGTAAGTGTTGAGGCCAATGAAGGTATCCAAGACTTATTTGTATTGAGATTCCTCAAAGGAGGCTTCCCCCTCGAAGTGGCTTGTGATCAATAAAATTCTTTCTGTGTTATTTTATTTATGTTTAATTGTGCATTATCATTATTTATTGTAGGAGGTTTCTCTCATATAGTATCAAAGCACTTTCCTTGGCACAAGTGGGAAAAAAAAATGGTAAAAAAAAGAGCAAAATTGGGCGGTGACTTTCAGATGAATTTCTTAACCTTTTTGTGCAGATTCATAAGAAAAAAGTTGTAAATATGAATTCCTCGTGAAAAATACATAGTTTCAAAAAAACAATTATCTCTTTTGGAGTTCATAAAGTGGAGATATCATTGATTAAAAATTAGCTAGTTTTTAGAATTTTTGTGACGACCGCGAAAATTGCAAAGCGAAAATATTTCGACCCGATGCCAAAATTTATTTTTTGATTGGGCAGGTAGATACAGAGTGACTATTTCACTTCCAGAAATAGATTATAATACATATTTTGAGCAATATTAATAGATTTATTCTCATTTTAAAATTTTCATCTCAAAACTGTAGATCTGTTTACGGGTTTTTTGGGCTTGCTTGGTGGAATTTCTACCAAATTTTTTTCGACATTATGATTATTGCACTAGTTCTTCTTCTTTGAATCTATATTGTTCATTTCAATTACATGTTTGGATCAAGGAATAACCCCTGTCCGATTAACTCTGGGAAGTACCTGGGCATATCCCTAATACTCATTGTGACGAGTAACACAAGAACCCAAAAGTAGATGGCCATTGAGAGGACCTTCCAGGAAAAAGGAAATGACCCCTACCTGATTGACTATTTCCTGCCCGTGAGGTAAACCAAGTGTTGTCAGTTGTGGAAAAGTGGTTATCAATTTTACCTGAGCCGTGGAGTGACGGGCACTGCCCCAATACGCAAATCGTTAGACATCATTGGTGGTTGAGTGACTCTCCTAAACCTTTAGTAAGTCGAACATATCTAGGGTCCATATCTATTATCATTTGATAAATAGAATATTGCATCTATCCAGATCCATCACAGATTAAAAAAAACAAACAAATGGAAAACAACTTGTCGCCCTCAAGACCAAACTCCAAGATCTGGATAAAAAAATTCTTGGCCTCCATCTTCAACATTGATCCATGAACAATAGAGGTCAGCAAGAGCCTTTTGTACACACTAGGTTCTCTTTCTCTAGCAATTTTTGTGGGCCAAAGATTGATTTCCCTCGCTTCAATGGTGATGATCTAACTAGATGGATATGCAGGGAAAAGCAATAATTGAGTATGTATAACACTTTTGATGTCACAAAATTCCCACTTGCATCATTTCATTTGGAACATGAATCCCTTCAATCGTTTCATTGGTACATCAAGGATCATGAAGAGCCAAAATGGACATATTTTTTCCAACTCCTTTTGCAATGATTTGGCCCCAATGATTTTGATGACTTCCCAGGAGCACTCACTAAACTTCACAAAACTGGCACTGTGAGAGAGTATCATACATGATTTGAGAAATTTTCCAATCACACAGAAGGATTGTTTGATGCATTCTATAGGAGTTGTTTCATCAATGGTCTTAAGGGTGCAATCCGATATGAAGTTAAAATGTTTTTCCCCGTCACAATGATGGAATATTTAGGGTTGGATAAGTTAGTAGAGGACAAGATCATAGCTAAAAAACGGCCCCAATCCACTTTTGTTCCATTCAGAAATATGGTTTCCCAAAGACCTCCAATCATGATAGCTCCTAGAACAGCTCCTTTCAAGCATTTTTCTGAACCTAAGATGTAGGCACATAGATAAAATGAGCTTTTCTATAATTGTGATGATAAATTCACCTGGGGACGTTGATGTGCTGAGAAAAATATCTATTTATTGGATGTGGCTTCTGCACCTGAAATATGTTATGATGCTCAAGTCCCAGTAGATGATCAGGTCGACATTCAGAAGCAACATGTTGACCCTCTTTCTCATGACGACCACCCAAAGATTTATCTCCATGTGTTATCTAGAGTCACCACCCCACAAACCATGTGGGTCAAGGGTTTATTCAAGAAGATACCTGTTATAATAATCATTGATTCTTGTAGCACTCATAACTTCATTGACCCTCTAATCTCCAAACAAGTTGATTATTTTGACCATCCTTTCTTCGGCTTTAAATTCATGATCGCCAATGGGGGAACCTTACCTTGCAAAGGGAAGTGACACAATGTGCATATCTCTATTGTAGATTATAACTTGCACTCTGACATGTTTTCCTTTCACTTAGGTGGATGTGACATGGTTTTGGGTTCTTAATGGTTACAAACACTTGGACTCATCTTATGGTATTTTGCTGAACTTTGGATGCAATTTTCAGTCAATGGGAAAAAACATACATTAAATGGATTACAACCAGTGTTTGTCAGCATCATCAGCTCACATCACATTGAAAATATCCTTAATAATAATTCACATCATGTCATCCCTCAGCTCAATTTCGTTCAGATGCAACCATCAACGATATCCACTATTCCTTTGGCTCTACAACAAATTTTGGATAGATATGCCTGTGTCTTTATTGAACCAATGGGATTTCCACCTTCAAGACTAGATGAACATCGTATTCCGCTCCTTCCTGGAAGCGTTCCTTCCAACATTAAGCCCATCCCTACATAGATATGGACATATATTTCAATTAATTTCATTAAAGGGCTCCCTAAATCTGGCGGGAAGACAGTCATCTTGGTTGTGGTTTATGGTCTCTCTAAGTATAGTCATCTTTGTTCCACAACCATCCATATACTTCCTCCTCAGTCACACAAATTTTCATGGACCATATCTTTCGCGATGCAACTTTCACAAGTCATTTTGGACAGAACTATTTCACCACATTGACACCAAGCTGAACAAGAGTTTAAGGTATCACCCACAAACAAATGGTCATATTGAAGTTATCAACAAATGTTTGGAAAATTATCTTTGTTGCTTCCCATATTAATGAGAAAATCAGTGGGAAAAGTGGCTGCCTCTTGCTGAATGGTGGTACAATAACTCCTACCACATTGCATCTAAAATAACTCCATATGAAGCAGTATATTGTTGGGCACCACGAGTGCTCCGTCCATACACTCCTAGTAGTTCACTGGTTCTGGTAGTTGACGTGGTTCTTCGAAATCATGATCAAATTCTTCACATTTTGCAGGAAAATATTCACATGGAAAGAAACCGAATGAAACAACAAGTCGATCAACACCATTATGAGTGCAATTTTCAAGTCAATATGGTTTTTCTTTATCTACAACCTTACAAGCAATCCTTCATGAAACTCAAAGGGCATCATAAGTTGGATCCAAATTTCTATGGACCATATAAGGTTATTTAGAATATTGGGTATGTTTCTTATAAATTGGATCTTCCTCCTTCTCATGTTCACCCAATATTTCATGTCTCTTGTCTCAAGAAAGTTATTGGCACCAACATCAGAGCACAAACTGATTTACCAAAACTAGATAATGAAGGATCCATCATTTTCAAGCAAGAGACCATCCTCAATAGATGCACTTGTTAGCTTCACTCTCAATCCATCACAGAGGCATTAATTCAATGGCATGACATGCAACTAGAGGATGCTACATGGGAACCCCTCCTTTAGTTTCAGAAACAATTTCCACATCTAAATATTTGAGGAAAAATCTTTTCTAAGAGGGAGGAGATGTTAGGAACTCATTTCAACCCTTCTCTTTATTTTGTTAAGTATATTGTTGTTGGACGCATATGCTTTGTAAGTCATCCCACGAGGATATTATTTTATCCCACATTCATGGGGAGTAATATTTGTTTATATTAGACTTAGTATATAGGTAAGTGTTGAGGCCAATGAAGGTATCCAATATTTATTTGTATTGAGCTTGCTCAAAAGAAGTTTCCCCCTCGAAGTGGCCTACGATCAATAAAATTCCTTCTATGTTCTGTTATTTCTGTTTTATTGTGCATTATCATTATTTATTGTAGGAGGTTTATCTCACATTCCAATGGTTGTCAGTTATAAGTGGTAGATCTATGTGATTATTGACTAGGATAGTTTTTTTTCAGCAAGTTCTATATTCAATATATATGATAGGTGATTTATTTGTTTCAGTAGATGCCAATTTTTTTCTCAACTATTATAGGTGGAGGATCTTATTCATATTGAAAACTTTGTAGGAATGACACAACTTTAGTGTATTGCTTGTCCTTTAATATGTGACTAGTGTTGGGTAGTTTGTGGACAATGGAGCTTCAAGACAACATATGACAAATAATTGTTCAATGGAATTCAAGAACAAGGGGCCACATGCCCTATGAGAGGATTTGACTCTGTTACATTCCATATTCCTTCATGTGATGTTCTTTAATTGGATTCTATTTTGTTTGTTCTTGGTTTGAAGAAGCATCTTCCTTCAATGTTTTGTATGACAAATATACATTCTAGAGTTACCTTTGAGGGACATCAATGCACCATCAAATATTGTAAACTAGATAGTCCATGGACTTTAGCTAGAGAGGTGAGAGAGGATGTTTTTCCTGGGCTAATTGTTGATATCGTGGCACTCACAGATTTTAGAGAGAAATTGGTAGGGTCAATTTCTCAAGAGACATGTCAAGTGAGGATATGATCCTTGTACTCTGATTGCTACATATTTCATTGCACAGGGTCCCATTATCAAATAGATTATGGATATTGTTGATTTAGTGACTCAAGAGTATGTCAGAGTGAGATGTGCTAGACATATACCATTGTTTTCTTCCATCCATGCCACTTCCAATTGTACAAAGGAGAAGAAATATGATGTTGAAATTCAATCAGTCCATCAACCTTTTAGCTATTCATCGAAGAGGTTCACTTTCTTAATTGATTATGTTATTGATATTGATTATAGAGTCGTAGTTGATGGGAGTACTATAGAGTACAAAGCCATGGATTATAGATTCTTTCGAGCATAAAATTTTTCCTTGATGATACTCTTACTTTATGATTCTCTCAAGAAGAGGGAGTTGACCTAGTTCAAAAAAGTTTACTTTCTAGAGGATTTGAGGTGCATGAAAGAGATTCTCGAGATAAAAATTTAATGATGACCGTGCATTATTCAATGACTATACCATGAGATTTGTATTCTAGGATCGAATTTCAATCTTGTATTGATATGTGATTGTATTTGAAAAATGTCCTAGAGATTTCAAGATATGGTTTTATTTGATGATGACCTATGATGTTGAGGATGATGAAGTTTGGTAGTTGGTTTTATCCCCAAGAAGATATTCCTAGATATATTCATTAGTAGTCATTGTGCGTTAAGAGGATCACGATGATATGATATCATGTTTGATAATGTTGTTGCAAATGATAGTGGTTTATTTTGGAACGATATATAGTGTTGATTTGCAAATGGAAGGTTTGTTGGAATCATAACAAACTACCACCCTCGAAATGTATCCTAAATAAGGAATGGATTGGAAGTTAATTAAAATGTAATTAGCGTAGTTAATCACTGAAGGGAATTCCATTGAAATCTTTATCGACTACATGTTGACCCATGTGAGGTAAACTAGTGTGGTTAATGATTTTGCACAGATAACAATGTGCGGTTAGGTAAAAAGTTTGAATCTTTCATGTGCGGTAGTAACCATCAATGGATTTTTTTGACCTATTTCGATTTTACCCAGAACCTCCATCAACGGATGTTTTGACCCATTTCGATTTTACCCAGAACCTCCATCAGCGGAATTTTTGACCCATTTCGATTTTATCCAGAACCTCCATCAACGGATTTTTTGACCCATTTTGATTTTACCCAGAACCTCCATCAGCGGATTTTTTGACCCATTTCGATTTTACCCAGAACCTCTGATCAAACTAGGCCGTCTGCCATGCTTGACCTCACTCACAAGCCCTGTAAGATAACCCTGTGAACAAACCAAGTCCCTTCTTGAGAAAAAATAGCAAGATAACCTTGTGAACCATAGGTTGGTGGATCCCCTACATAAAAAAGAATCACTAATCAAATCAGATCGGATGCGATTCCAGATCAAACCAATTCAGATTGCATGGAAATTTTCTGAACAAAGGGTATAAATTTTTTTCCAAATATGGTTGTATTTCTGTTTGGGATTCGTTTAATGAATGTAATTGCTAAAAATCCATTTTTTCATTTATATATTTTTATAAAGCTTGTATCATTTATTTTTTAATTTTCGTTGTACAATTTCAGATCACATGGGATGCGATTCTAGATCAAACCAGATCATATTACATAGAAATTTTCTGACCAAAGACAATGTATGATGGTGCAGGATAAGTTTTCCACTATCATTTGTATTTATATTTGAGATTCTTCATTTTTTATATTTTTATAAGGTTTGTAACATTCCTTTTCTAATTTTCATTGTATATTTTTGTTTCTAACCAGTCTGGCTATAATAGTTATTTACTAGATACTGTATATGCACAGTAATCAATTTTACCCCTAGTATTTTGATGTAGAAATATTATAGGACTCGGAAGATTTTATTTTGTTGTGTATGCAACGCCATAACCCTGGCTATAAGGAGAAAATAAATTAATGGTTCTTACCAAAGGTTAGTATAGAATTTATGTTATATTTTTATCATTTAAGCTAGCATTATATTAGGATATTTAACTGAGAGAATAACAAGCAGAGTAATCAAACACAAGAGACAATGAACAAAATGTTTTTCCTCGGGGAAACCATAAATGGAGAAAACCCCGCAACTTCCTCAGAGATAGAATCAGGACCAAAAGTAAAACCCCAAAATAGTAAGATGATCTCCTGGCAGCAGTAGCCTCTTTCTTTCTAACCCCAACAACTTCTTCTTCCTCAGCTATGCGCTACAACTGAGTGTGTGTGAGTATGCGATAAATAGAGAGGCTCACTCTCTATTTATACTAATTCCTGACTTGACAATAACTCATTAGGGCCAAATTCTCTAGGAGAGTCTAATAACCCTAGGGCCCCGGAACTGCGGGGAATTTAACCCTTGAACAATAGGAGGGTTACCCACAATGACTTGACATGACTTGTTTACATTGTTGAATCTCTCGATAGGAACATTGGTGCATGACATGACTCAAATACATTACATACACTTCCCAGAATGAACATTGGGGTACAAGACATAAGATATACAAGTGAATACATTCCAAAGTTACAAATACATCAACACTCCCTTTTAACTAGGAAGGTATTCTCTAAACACAATTTATTAGCATGGGTATTCTTCTCTGTATCATTTGGATCATCAATGAGTTCTCGTCATCTTCATCTTCAAGTCATCTTCATCTTCAAGTCATCTTCATCTTGAAGTTATCTTCATATTGATCTGGATCATCATCACTGGATCTGGATCATCATCACTGGATCTGGATCATCACTGCTGGATCATCATCACTGGATCTGGATCATCATTGGGTCATCATAACTGGGTCATCATCACAGGTACTATCTCTTGATTATTCTCATCATAGTAAGTTCTACAGAGCCAACCCTTTTTCATTATAGATGTACATCTACAGAGCCAATCCTTTTTCATACTGGATGTATCATCACAGAGCTAGTCCTTTTTCATACTAGATGTGGCATATACACAAAGCCAACCCTTTTTCATACTGGATGTGTCTTCACAGAGCTAGTCCTTTTTCATACTAGATGTGGGATCTACATAGGGCCAGTCCTTTTTCATACTGGATGTGTCTTCACAGAGCTAGTCCTTTTTCATACTAGATGTGGGATCTACACAGAGCTAGTCCTTTTTCATACTAGATGTGGGATCTACACAGAGCTAGTCCTTTTTCATACTAGATGTGTCTTCACAGAGCTAGTCCTTTTTCATACTAGATGTGTCTTCATAGAGACAACCCTTTTTCATGCTGGATGTGGCATCATCACATACATCTGACAATGGAAGGAACCAATCCTCTCTCCATGTCATAGCTCTTACATCTAACCATGGAAGGAACCAATCCTCTCACCATGTCAGAAAGGTACAACACTTATATCTTACCATGGAAGGAACCAATCCTCTCACCATGTCAGAAAGGCACAACACTTATATCTGACCATGGAAGGAACCAATCCTCTCACCATGTCAGAAAGGCACATCACAGACTCATCACTTTCTCTTGGGAGGAATCTCGATCTGGAGAACACCAAGCTTCTCCCTGAAGTATTCAAACTTCACCCTAGCCAACGGCTTAGTCAACACATCAGCTATCTGTTCATCCATCGCAACATACTAGAGCTTGACTGCTCCCCTCTACACCATATCCTTGATATAGTGATATTTGATCTCGATATGCTTCGACTTGTCATGGAACACCGGGTTCTCCGACAGCTTCACACAACTCTGGTTGTCGCAATATATACAAGTAGCATCTAACTGGAGATCAAATAAACCAGACAGTAGCTTCCTCAGCGATACTGCCTCACAACTAGCTGAACAAGTTGCGACATACCCTGCTTCAGCTATACTTAGTGCCACACAAGATTGCTTCCTGGTAAATCAAGAGATCACACCTGATCCGATATTGAAGCAACACCCTAAAGTGCTCTTCCTATCGATGGCACTGTCTGCCCAATCTGAATCAACATAACCCTCCAGGTTAATCTTCTGATCAGCCTTATACTTGAGCCCATAATCAACTATACCCTTTAGGTACCTCAGAATATGCTTTGCAGCAATCAAGTGAACATGTCTCGGATCTGTCAAGAACTGGCTCAAGGTGTTCACAGCAAAGTAAATATTTGGTCTCATATTCGTCAGGTACATCAAGGACCCAATCATCTGATGATACATTGTGGCATCAACTGACTCAGATGAAGCATCACTCAATAGCTTCAAGTTCGATGCCATAGGTGTGGTTATGGCCTTGCAGTCCATCATCCCAAATCTCTTCAGGATATCTACTGCATACTTCCCTTGTCCTAGGAAGATTCCATATGCATTCTGCCACACCTCCATGCCTAGAAAATAATGCATCATACCCAATTCCTTCATTTTGAACTTGGAAACAAGCTTTCTCTTCGTATCAGTAATCAATCCATCCATCCTTGTTACAAATAGATCATCTACATATAGTAGGAGTATCACTGGATTGCCTTCTTCAACCTTGTAGTAAAGGTTGGAATATGCTTTACTTTTGGTAAAGCCCAAACTGGATAGAAAGCCATAAATTATACCGTACCATGTCCTGGGTTCCTGTTCAAACTGTACAGGGCTTTCTTCAATTTACACACATGAGTCTCCCTGTCATATGTCTCAAAAACGAGTGGTTTCTCCACATACACTTCCTCTTCCACTACACCATTTAAGAAAGAAGTCTTGACATCCATCTGGTATATCTTCCATTTCATCACTGCAGCCAGAGCAAGTACTAATCTGTGGAAGTGTATCTGGCTACAGGTACACAAGTTTATTCATAATCTATTCCTTCTTTCTGGGAGAAGCCACGAGCCACGAATCTTGCTTTATATTTTTTGATGCTGCCATCTGCAGCATGCTTGATCTTGTAGATCAATTTGGAATTTACCACAGACTTCCCCTCAGGTCTTGGGACAACATCCCAAACATCATTCTTCATGATCAATTGGTATTCTTCGATCATAGATTCCTTCCATTATTTCTTTTGTGTCGCTTATTCATAGTTGGAAGGTTCTTTATCAATGAAATCATAGAATAAGGCTACATAACTGGAATATGACCTAGTTCTTTTCCTTTCTCTGTGTGATTCTTCTAGAGACCCATATCTTTTGCACCTTGGATAGCTTTTCATACCCAAGAAGGTTTCCTCTTGTGAGGATTCTTCTCCTAAGGTGGATCTACAGGTTCTTGAGGTTCTTATATTTCTCGATCTTCTTCTTGATATTCTTCGTTCATGGTTATGTCATGAATTTTGGCGCTTCTGTTTCTTCAGGTTCATCAGCAGGTCTCTTTCTAGATTTGTTGTAAGCTGAGTCTTGATCAAATGTTACATCCCTGCTGATGTTGATCTTCTTGAATCCATGAAGTATATTTTGTAAGCCTTCGAGCTTTCAGAGTATCCCACAAATATACCCTTCCTTCCTGAAGGATCTAACTTTGTCCTCTTTTCTTTCGAAATGTGTATGTACACTAGACAAGTGAATATTCTGAGATGGATGACTTTTGGTTTCTTGCCGAAAAAGACTTCTTTAGGTGTCTAATTCTTGAGTACTCTGTGTGGAGTACAGTTCTGTACATACACTATTGTCCTGGAAGCTTTTGCCCATAGATGCATGGGAAGATCTTGACCATGAAGCATGGCCCTTGCAGCTTCCATGATCATTCTATTCTTCCTTTCTGCAACCCCATTCTATTGTGGATTATATGGAGTGGTTAATTCCCTCTTAATCCATGAATCTTTGCATAAGTGTTTGAATTCATTCGATGTGAATTCTCCTCCATCATCTGATAAAAAAATCTTGATATTATTTTCTGTGTGGTTCTTGATCAAGGTTTTGAATTCCTTGAACTTTTTGAATACTTCATGTTTGTTCTTCATAAAGTATATGCATGTTTTCCTAGAAAAATCATCAATGAAAGAAACATAGTATACATACCCTCTTAATGTATTGGATGACATCGGACCGCATACATCGGAGTGTATGATTTCCAAGATTCCTTTTGCCTTGCTCTCACTACTTGGAAATGTATTCTTTGTGTTCTTTCCTTTTGCACATCCTTTGCAGACACCATCATGTTTTGTCTACATTTCTAGAAGACCTTCAACAACTTTTCTTGCAAGTGGTAGTGCTCTATAATGCACATGTGCAAGCCTTCTATGCCAAAGTTCATTTGGTTCTACTGATTCATGAACCAAAGATTGTTTTGGTTGGGCCTTCAATTTGTATAGACCTCCTTCTTGTTCCCCAATCACTATTGCATCATCAAAAGTCTTTCCCTTTTTCCACATAAGAACTTGGCCATCTACAAAAGAGACCCTCATGCCTTTTGCATCCAATGCAGATATGGAGAGGAGGTTATTCTTTAGTCCTAGTACAAACAATACATTTTTTATCTTCATAGACTTTCTAGAGTCTAGTTTATAGGAGGATTCACCACTACCTTTTATTGGATATTGGTAGTCATCCCCAAGTTTCACCTTGTGAGGTGACTCATGTTCAGATAGTTTCACAAATGATTATTTGAATCCTGTCATATGTTTGGAAGCACCACTTTATATAAGCTAGTCATTGCTTCCATGTGAGATAGTTCCCGTGAGAGCGAAGATCAGCACATATTCTTCATCATTTGAAGAATCATCACATTCTTGTCTGATTCTCTTTGTGGGAGGTTCATCATCCTCTACAGCATGAGCATGATGTATTCTCTTGTTTCCCTTTTTTTTCTTTGAGTTCCCTTTGTTAGGGAAGTATTTGGATATGCGACCTTTCTCATCACATGTGTAACATCTAATAGTAGACATATCTCTTCTAGAGTGTGAACTCTTACCTTTGGAGTGATGATTGTCCCTTCTGTTTTTTTTGGTGTGGATTGTGAGAGCTTGATCTTCACTTCCCATCTTTTCTTCTCAAGATGCTATTCGAGCTTCTTCTTGAGAGCATTCTTCCCATAGTCTGCTGATCTTGACTAGCTTCTTTCTAGCATAGATCCCTTGAATGGAAGAGTCCCATTCCCTAGGAAGACCATTCAGGATGGTCATCACAATCTCTGCATTCTCCACTTCTTCATCTACTACTTCCAGCTGTTTCTTGATCTGAGAGACCCTTGTAAAGTAATACTAGATGGTCTCTACATTCTGGATCTTTACATTCTTTAGTTGGTTTCTCAGAGTCATCTTCCAGTTTATGTTCTTCCCTTCAAACAGTTTGGTTAGGGCATCAAACAAAGATTTAGGTGTCTTTAGGGAGGACAACTGTGGTATGAGGCGATCCTTGATTGAATCAGCAATAATCCTCTTAGCCATGACCAACTTCTTCTTATGTAAGGCCTTAGCCTCATCTCCCTCTGGACCTGGAACCTCCTCATTGATATAGGAGTCCAACTCATTTTCTTCCAGGACCAGGGAGATCCTATACTTCCAGGCTCGGAAGTTATCAGTTCCCTCAAGATTTTCATCAAGCTTGGTATGATGAGACATCTTAACTGAGAACCTCAGATGAAAATACAAAAGATTTAGATCTTACCAAGTCAAGATGTCAGATCTGGATCTAGAGCTGAATTTTTGCAGTGCTGGTTCAGGAGCAGATTAGGGTTTGACTTTCCCGGAGTTTTGTCCAACCAAATGCTTTGATATTGATCTCTAAACTTAGATTTTGAGAAGGAGATCAATCCAGGCCTGGGCTCACTCAAAAATTCCACTTCTATGGAAAGCCCTAATTTCCGGCAGTAGTGTCAGGTCAAAAACTGAAAATGCTCAGAATCAGATTCTGCTTTGATAGAAAGATGCGCCCTGGGGAGGAGAGTCAACCCAACCTTCTTTTGCTAAAAATATATGGAGAGAGATGCAAAAAGTATGAAGCCCTAGTTTCCGCAGCTGCATAGTGTCTTCTTCTCAGGTTAGCTCTGATAACATGTTATATTTTTATCATTTAAGCTAGAATTATATTAGGATATTTAACTGAGAGAATAACAAGCACATCAATCAAACACAAGAGACAATGAACACAATGTTTTTCCTCGGGAAAACCATAAATGGAGGAAACCCCAAAACAGTAAGATGATATCCTGACAGCAATAGCCTCTTTCTTTCTAACCCCAGCAACTTCTTCTTCCTCAGCTATGCACTACAACTGAGTGTGTGTGAGTGTGTGATAAATAGAGATGCTCACTCTCTATTTATACTAATTCCTGACTTGACGATAACTCATTGGGGCCAACTTCTCTAGGAGAGTCTAATAACCCTAGGGCCCCGGAACTGCGAGGAATTTAACCCTTCACTAGTGGAAAATGAGAGATTAGTGACCAAAAAAATGACCAAAATCTGCATATCAATGACCACTTTTGGTTTGGCGATCGCTGGTGGCTAATTTATGGTCTTTTATTAGACGACCAAAATTGGTCATTTTCATTTTGGTCATTTATAGCTTGTCAGTTGGTCATTAATTTGGTCATATATTTGGTCATTGATTTAGTCATATATTTGAATCAATGACCAAATTTATGACCACATTGATGACCAAATTAATGACCACATGACAAACTAGAATATGACCAAATTTGGTTGCGTAATAAAAGACTGTAAATTAGCCATCAAAACTGTTTTTTGGTCATTGATATGTGAATTTTGGTCATTTATATCTCATTGTTTGGTTACGTATCTCTCAATTTTTTGTCATTTTATATGCAAATTTTGGACATTAATCTCATTTATTGGTCACTAATTTAGTCATTTTTAGTCATTTTATGTGTGGTTATTGTATTTTAGTAGTTTTAATGGTGTCCATTATTAATCAATATAGTTTTTTAATATAATATTATGTTTAAATTAAAAAATGAATCATACATTATTTATCATCATCTAATACACATGTGAATTATGCAATGTCACATTAATTAGTTAATTACAACACTTATAAATAATATAAATTGCAACCATATAAGTTTTACAACACACAAATTATATTATATGAAATGTCAAGTATTACAATAAACATGAGTTTTCTAAAAAACTATATCCATATAACTTTACATGAAAATCATGTAGTACATCGATGACTTTTCAAAATATTACAATGGCTAAACCATCCCACTTGTACTTGGCTGCTAAGCCATACTAAAATCCTATGGCAGCTTCAAAACCATGCTTAGATCCCCTGACAGCTTCAAAAACATGGTCTTCATACTCAATGGAAAAGTCTCAACAACAGGATCTTCATACTCAATGGCCCACTTTCTAAGCTTTCTATCTGCGCACATGCTTTTGTATCCACACTCCATGTACTTCTAAGCTTTCTGAGCTTTATATCTACACACGTGATTTTGTATCCGCACCGCAGCATCCTCCCTCCTCATGTTGTTAAAAAGCTTGCGAGTAAAGTTACCTACAAACAACATATGTTAAGCAATAGATTTTTTTGGTCGCTAAAAAGAGTAAACAAATAACTGAAAAATGTACACAGTGATCTCACAAGATTTAACATCACAAAAAGAAACAATTCCAACAAACAACAGGTGTACTCAAAATGCATAAACATTTAGAACCAGCAGACCTACAAATACATGAACTTGAAATATCTCTCCATAAGGCCTGAAGATCAATGACAACATTGCGCAAAGCAAGAAATTATTTCTGAGAAATATATGAATAAACTTTGCACTGAATAATTTTTGCTGAATTTCCCAATACCTCAGTTCTTCTAACATGTAATTCAGCCATTTGACCTGCTCTGAGGAAAACCTTGGTTGTTTTCCCTATCTAAATAGTAAAGGCAATTTTAGCTTGTTTTTAATAGCATTTTAACTGAATAAAACAACCTTAGAACTTCCATTTTCTCAGGGAAGAATATAAATCATGATCCCTGGCTCATTACATCTTTGGATGTTGAGAACACCATTTGTCAAAGCATGCTCATAATAATCTGCATAGGCCATTACTTTGGTCCAACGAAACAAGTGACAAGCAACCTGCACTTGGCAAAGAACAGAGGAATTAGCTAATCAATAAATATGTAAATATATACATAAATACATACAAATGTGTATTTCAGTAATGTGTTCAAATATAGGTGACAATGCTTGTCTTTAAGGCTAAATGCATTAACTTCAATATCTAGATATGGTTATTAGATTTATGGTTGAACTTATATCAATATGACAAAGCTTTCAAATGATTTTAGCATGCTCCAAGCAATCAAAAAATGTGTTTCTTCTATGCCCTTGCAAATGATAGTGACAACAACATATACATCAATAAACAAGTTAGAATCTTGATTTTAATTCAATGTACCAATCTGAATAACTGTGACAATGATTAGAAATTTTTTTAAGGTATATGACTATCAGAAAGTGTATTGTGTAGTTATCCTAATGTATGCCTTATATATCAGAGTTGACGATATGATTGAGATTAGTGTTTAGAACATGACATTATTTGTGTCAATGATAATGATGTCTTTCTCATATAAAGGGTTGTCAAACAAGAAAATTTTCAGTAATAGGAAATTGTGAATGTAGTTATCATAAATTTCATCTTCACCAATCCTAAAGAGCTCAAAAAAGAATATACCAGAAATAATGTCAATAGTGTATAACGAAATCAAGATCTTCCCTCTATAATGTTTTCTTGAGTGAAAGATGGAAACCTACTGTTTTGGCCATCTGTTCTGATCAAGCTTTTACTGGAATTATTTTTTAAGCATTTTGACCAGGAAATATTCTTTATTCTTTATTATTGTACCCTACTGCAAAAGTTATGTGTAGTGTCTCTTATTTTGATAAAGTGCACATTTTGTTCCTGTAGAACATACAAGTTTTGGGCATCAATTCTTACTTTTTCCAAACTTTGCAGTTTTTTCATTGCTATGTTTCCTAGACATTTGAGCCTGCACTGTGTTGGTGTGTTTTTACCTTGTGGGTTTCTTTTTACCTTGCAACGTAGGAACTTCTATGTCTAGCTTGCATTTTATGCACATTAGTCTAACTGAGAAGTTGATCTATGACCATTGAATCTAACTGCATTGGATTTGATAGGAGAAGAAGGAACTACAAAGAGAGGAACATGAGAAAGCTAAAAATATAGGTCAGAGAAGAATAGTTCTGTTGTTGGATCCAGCTGGTGGAAAGGTAGGGTTATTGAAGTTACAAACCTGTCTCATGTTCATTCTCTCTAGCATATTTCAGTGGGGTGTATTTACCAAATTAAAAGGTATAAATTTGTAAGTCCAAAAGGAAGGCCATGCTGAAGTAGATGGAATTGTAATATTTTTCTAAGATTCAATCAAACTTTGAATAAGCTATTAGATTAGATATTCTAGAATGACTCAATTCATGCAAAGTAGCTATTATCTCTATTCTTAAATTTTTCCTTTCAGAATGAAAATAAATAATGGTAAAAAATTAATTGAGAAGCTTATTAATGTAGAGTGAGACATTCTAAGAACTCCTTGACAATAGTTTATGGTGGTGAATAATCTAGATTCTGGTACCTTGATATGTCAACAATTGTAGCTCTCCACTTTATTTCTCAAAGTTAGGAGGGTATTCCTAGAGTCTTTTAAAACTATATGTGAGCATTTGCTACCCATATCATTGTTTGAGCAGGTGATAGCATGTTTAGCATAGGAAACTGGGATTTCCATCTATCCCTCAATTCCTTCAGAAGGTTCACAAGCAAGAAAACCTAGAGCTTGGTAGTACTCTGCCTATCAATCCCAACAGATTCATATAGTTAATAACATCCTGTTGGAAACACAACCATACAAAAACATTAATCCCTTAATCTTGATTCCTAACAATAGGCTCTGTGCTGAAACTTTTGTTCACAAATTATAAAATTCCTTTCCATGCTGCTAGAGTTTGTGTCCTTCAAAGGATCCCTTGGCTACTGATTTGTTTCCCCACATCCACAATTCCTTTTGTGCAAGGTGCTGAAGTGCTTCAGCAACCTTGGACTCAAAATGTGTCACCTTTGTTGAAAATCCTATTTTTCAGATTGTTGGTATCTCCTTGAATATGATGGAGGTGTGTGTAATGAATATAATCACATAATTAAACATATTCAATCAGTAGGGACCTCCTCCCAATGGTAATATCCCTTCTTCCGTATGTGTTTCAATGACTATCCACAGGATGTTATTTCCAATCAAAAGGAGGTTAAATGTAATTGCCTAGCACAAGGTATGTTGCAGCCAAGGGAATAGCCAGAATGATTGTCCCAAACAAGGTGATTTTTCAGCCCTCAATTAGTAGAAAACTAGGACTGTCAAACTATAATAATTTCCAACCAAACAATGGCTGTCCAAAATGACAAATTCCAGCTCTTACAGTGACTATGCCTTGATTTTATCTTAGACTTTCAATAGGTAAGTATGTTTGTATTTTCATAGGGGTTGGGAGTTTCATTTAGGTTGCGGATTAAGTAGTGACATTAGGGAAAGATAAGGAAGGGTGTTAAGGTAACAATTTGATATACTATTAGGGAATTATTTCAAGTTTGTTTCAGGATTAGATTGAGATAGGTTTCTCACACCAAGAATGGTTTATCAAACACCTTCATGTAATCATACACATGAATATCATCCTCTTATATATTGTTGTTGGGACAATATGGCTTGATATCAACACAATATCCATCACTCTGATACCAAAGGTAAATGCTCCTTAATCATTTGATCAATTACGTCTGATTTCACTTTGCAATAGTTTGTATAAAATTTAAAGTCATTTCCAATAGCATTGAAACTAGAATGAAGCCCCATCTTTCTAAACATATCTTGAGAGAAAATATGGGTTTCCTACTTAAGAGGGAAATTCAAGATGCCATAGGGACAACCTATATAGTCCTTCTCTTTGTCAAGGAAACAAACAGACTTTGATTACAAAGATAGACCTGTCCAAAGCATTTGAGAAAGTTAACTGGCTCTACCTCAGACTCCTACTTCTTAAAGTGGGGTTTCATTAAGATGGATGGAGAGCTGGTTTTGCTTAGCCACTTTTTCTATTCTAGTTAATGGCTCAGATTCACACTTTTTTATTGCCTCCAGAAGCCTCAGGAAATGTTGTCCCCTCTCCACTATTATTCCTTTTAGTCACTGAAGCGCTTTGTAAAATGATACATGCAAAGGCCTCTGATGGGTTACAAGTGAGTCATTTGGAGCATTGAGCTCTATTTTTTTAATCAAGTTTTTGTAAGTAGATTCTATAGGTAGATTAGTCATGTTCTGGCAATGAGCAATCGAGTTGAGCGTTTTGTTATTTGTTTTGATGCATGTTCCAGAGCTCTATTACAAAGTTTTGTAGTCTGTTTGTCACTAATTATCCTCAACGGATAGTCTATTTGTCATTAATTATCCTCATTGGAAAGGAAGTGGTTTTAACATGAAAATACCCTATAAATGTTAGTCTTTATGCATGATTGAAGACGTTGATTCTAAAAACCAGAGAGCATATATAAGAAGATTCTTACAATTTAGTGATATTTTGTAGGTCGCTGATCTTGGACGGAACTGTACTGTTTAAAGAGTTTCTGTCAAGTCTCCTGTATCCATACATAGCAAATAAAGTAAGACAAACTTTGTTTTACATTTAAATGATTTTACTTGGTATTTAAAGCTATGCATAATCTAAAAAAATGCATCAGTACAAGGTGTGATGGAAAATTTGAGACTCACAAAGCCTGCAAGGTTTGTACAAGTCCAAGAGTAGAGGGGATCTCTCCAGTAAAGTTATTGCTATGAAGAAGTATGGAATATAAAAAATATGAACAATCATTGATCTCTCTAACCCATATTCACCATTCCAAACTCAGAAAGATACAAATCTGTTTCACTTACATGTGAAGTAGTAACATACTCGAGTTGAAAAGATTGGGTGGAATGGAACCTGTAAGCTTGTTTTGGTTGAAATGGATTGAATAACGAGAAACAATAAGAAATTCATCAGTAATTTCTCCATTCATGGGAACTAAATAAACCAAAAACATTCCATATTTCTTACAAGTGCTGTGCAACAATGAGTCTGTCTAATCCAGGTTGGCTTGCATTAGAGACCGGGAGAGTTCCAGTAAGTTGGTTTTCTGCAAGATCTAGTGAGTTGACCTTAACTAAATTACCCAATGAGTCAAGAATTGGACCGCTGAGGTTATTGGAATTCAAAGCCCTAATAGAAAAAAATATAACATGAATATTATTAATGGTACACTGATAATCTTACAAAAATTCAAGATTAACCAGGTTGTCGAATTCATCTGGGATATTTCCACTGAAATTACACTCGATCAGAACCTGAGTAGTCCATAAAATTACTATTAGATTGAATTATGAGCATTATATATATCAATATTACATAGAATTTCAATCTAAATTTGTGCCACTGCTTCAAAACGTAATTTAATATAAATTTGTGCCACTACTTCAAAACGTATGATGAGTTAGGGTTAGTATACACTCACAAGTTTTTTAGTTTAGTCAAGTTTCCCAAGGTCTGTGGAAGGCTTCCAATCAACTGCGGGTTGTATGGAAAATTCCTATGGTACATAAGGAATATATTCATGGGTTAACTTATCAATACCTTAATCTATAATAGATATTGTCAATACTCATTCATATATATAATCTATATACTTATAGTGTTTGAAGTTCAGTAAGATGACCGATATCGACTGGAATTTGTCCCTTAAGTCCCTTGGAAGGTGGTTGTCTAAACAACGATTATTTATTTTAAGACAAAGAGTCAAAAACAACATAAAATTTTAATAAAAAATACAAACTTATTTGAGTTCTTAATCAAAATCACATAATTGTTGAATTATTCAGTAAGGTACTCAAGTTTTTAATACAAAATTGCCCAAGAAGTTATATGAAAATTTGTAGCCAAGCACATACACAATGATATAGAAACTAAAAACCAACTAACTCTAATATGGATCATTATTCAAAATTACAAACAGGGTTATCAACCAAGATAACTACTTTGTTCTTAGAAATTCAACCCCTGAAATATAAAATTAATGTAAAACAAAATCCCAAACATAAAGATATCTTGAAATTACAGTGACAAGATATCTTGAAATTGTAGTAATAACATAAAAGCCAAGGAGGGGATATTGACAGTCAATTTATCTAGCCAAATCTTGTATAGTTGACTCCATCCCAATGAGAGTTGTAAGGATCAGAACCTTTCCAAGTTCCTGGCACCATGTTTCCCTGTTCTGTTTTCAGTGCATTGAGGATACTAATTGCAGCAGGAAACCGAAATAAACATAATACAGCTTGGAGATTTGATTAAGGTGTGTGATATCACAACCAAAATTTTCATTGTATAGAAAATAAAACTAATGAAAACTGGATATGAGAAAGAATCCATGGATTGCTAAGTAGGATCGGCTCGCAAGCTTACTGTCATTGACGTTCGTGAAGCCCGAAACTCTAAGGTATATGGAAAGAAGAAATACAGTAACACACTGATCCGGCAAATTATTCCTCTGTAAAGATCCAATATGGTACATGGTTCAAAGAAGCTGCGGGTGAAAAAATCGGACACAAAAATACACAGATCGGATGAGATCTCCTTCCGCGACATCGAAAGTCAGAAGCGCATCTCTGTCCACAACATCGAACGACAAAACCACTAATTTATCCGTGGGATAACCGGGAAGAAAATCTTAACGCGTCGGAGTTTGGAAGCATTTCCATTCCGCAACGACGGAAGCTTAACGGACGTCGGAGCGATTCGGGAGCCGCAACAGCGGATAGATAAAAGGATTCTCCCTTCCGCAATGGCGGAAACTTACAGGCATTCGGAATGGATCGGAAGCAGGAGCGATAAAAGAGTCGCAACGGTGGATATAGAAAGGATCGGAAGTCGGAGTGGAACGGGAGCTGCAACAGCAAAGGTATAAAGGCTTCCGACAGCCACAACGACGGGAACAATATTGATCGGAAGGATAACACTTTCGGCAGCCGCAACGGCAGAGCTCGCAAGACCTTCCACCATCCGCAACTGTGGAAACTGAAGTAACTAAAGCTTCTGACTTGAAAACCAACCAACAGCTGATTGAGATAGAGTTCGTTGGAGCCCATTGCTTGTCCTCTTCCACAACGGCGGAGGCTCAGATGACTAAAAACTTCCACAATGCGTTTGCGCGGGGACATTTCAAAACACTTTTTGCAGTAGTACACAGTTTGATGCCGTGTTTCAGGGAAGGGAACAGATGCATTGGTTCCGTCTTGGCATATGAGTAACGCTCTGGTAGGTGGAACATCACGATGTGGTAGGATTTCATAATGTGTACAGCTTCTTTGTAACGGTTTGGCGAAGCTTTCTTGGCAGTTATGCCACAGTGGGGATAATGTTGAAAGGTAGATGAACAACCTGTTGGGGACCGGGAACATCAAAACACTTGAGGCGCGATTTGGCCGAATGGCATATGGAACAGCTGTGTGAAAGAAGGAAAATCCGTTACTTATGAGGCTTAAATAGAGGAAGCTGGCGACCAGAAGGGGGACTCAGATGGTTGAGAGCACAGAACCTCATTTCTGTTATGAGAAGCTTGCAGAGATAGAATAGAAGCACCAAGCTCGGATTTGAGGGTGTGACCTGTTGTTTTATAATCAGAGTTTTGCTGTGGAAGTCGACATTCTCTGTTTTATTTGGCTTCTTAATCTTTTGAAGACAAGATTGTAAATTCCAGAGAGAGGTCTTAAAGACTTTCTATTCAGCATTCTGTTTTACAGCTTTTCTGTAGTTTCCTTTGTAGAGACTGAGGATAGAGGAAGGCGTTTTACTGTTAATGTCCAGATGTTGTTTGTAGTTAAAAGTCGATTGTTTTCTCTATTTGGCTTTTCTTTGCTTTTGAAAGCCAATTTGTAAATTCTAGAGAGAGGTATTGAAGAATTTTTATAGCATTCTGTTCCCAGTTGCAGAAGTTGATTCCAGAACCATTTTGTACCATTTTAAGAGATTAATTGGATCGGTACCCATTGGAGAGGGACCCGAAGACGTAGCCCAATGGAGGGGGTGAACTCTGTTATCAACTTCTGTTTGTGACTCTGTCTTTGTGTTTTCTTCCTTGTATCTTTCTATCAATGTTGTGGTTTTCGTTCCTGTTCTGAGCATTTAATTTCTGCTACTATTGTCCATTAATTAACCTGTTGCACGCATTCTTTTACAACAAACTTTTAATGCACTAAAGTTGAGGTCCTACGGATCATATTATGGTATCAGAGATGGTTGACTATTGTGCAAGTTTGTGAATGCTTACCAGGTCCAGGTCAAAGCTTGGTGAAGGAGAATTAGTTGAAGGAGATCCGAAGATTGGCTCCAGGAGAACATTCTCAAGAACCATGTCTTCTCCACGAGGGGAAGAAGAAGGACATAAAGAACGAGAAAAACCTATCATTTATGAAACTGAGTTTTTGGAGGCTTTTATGAGCATGAAAGCCATGATGGAAATTCTACTCAATGAGCGAGCAAAAAGGAAGAAGAAAGAAGAAGGATCTTCATCCAGAGATGCAGAAGTGAGGCCGGAAGAAAAGGGTAAAGGAGTAGGAGGTGATGGTGATCCTCCTGATACTAAATAGACTTTTTCTTCTTCTCATAATGCAAGTCCTAATATGCCTTATTTAAAATTGGATGTCAAGTTTGAATTACCTATTTATAATGGAGATGTAGATGCTAAAAAATTAGACAATTGGATCAAGCAGCTTGAAGTATATTGCAGGGTGCAGGGCATTAATGATGACCCTTCCAGGATTCAATTGGCCACTTTGAGAATGAGTGGAATGGCTCTTACTTGGTGGGAGAGCAATATTTAGCAAGATCTTCCAAAGAATGGTAAAATTATTTCAGTTTGGAATGAATTCATTGAAGTATTAAGGAAGCAATTTTATCCTTTAGGTCATATACAACAATTAATAATGAGCTGGAAAAATTTTAGACAAGCTAAAGGACAAAGCATTCAGGAATATACTCATGAATTTAGAAAGAGGGCTATTGCATTGAATGTTGCATTGGATACGCAAGAAACTCTTCTTAAATATATTGGTGGCATGCATTCTTATTTGCGACATACTTTGTTGATGTTTAACCCCAGTAATTTGGATGATGTATGTGTTCAGGCTACACATTTAGAAGCTAGGGGTAAGCATGATGATGATTCGTTTGTGAAGAAGTCATCTAAATTTGACAACAAAGATAAAAGAAAATATAAGGGAAAGGAAACAACTACCATCACGAAAGAGGGTGAGAGACCCACATGCTCACATTGTTAGAAAGGGCATGATGTTTCAAAGTGCTGGAAACTTCATCCAGAATTAAAGCCAAA
>LPNX011146671.1:56297-71735 GCA_001517045.1 Pseudotsuga menziesii
TATTAATGGCTGTTAAAGGTGAATCATTGGTGGAACATGGAATTAAATTAATTAAAGGTGTTCCTGAGTATGGTGCTTTGTTACAGAGACATGAAAGATTATCACTTAATAGAGATGTACAACATGAAGTGCAGTTGCAGCAAAGCATGCCTTTTCCAAATCTTGGCATGAATTGGATGATTATTCAATTTCTTCAAAATTATTGTGATGAACATCCTAAGGTTCAGGGTGAACAGTTGCAGCACATGCAATGCATTAAATCTCCTTTCGAGACTTGTTTTTGTTATCTATTGAAGTCACATGTGGACTTTTCTTTTGGCACAAAAGATGTGAGAGGTGAACATCATGATGCAAAGGAAACCGTGCAGCATATAGTGCAAGAACAGTAGGAGATGAGTCAGGCAATTTGCAAAGCCAGACATGAAAACCATCATCCTTTTGAAGTTGAAAAGAAAATTCGGTTGCAGATCACCAAGGGAAGATTGAAAGGTAAAAATCTCAATTCTGTTTATGATCGTTTTGAGACCTATGAAAAGAAGTGTAAACATTCTTTCTGTTTGAGCTTATCTCCAGTCGCATATGCAAATAATTTTAAATGGTATGAACCTCCTTTGGTCATGGACAAGGAGACTAATATGCAGATTCTAAGCAAGGCAGGATGTATGGAGATTGGAAAGGTGAGGAATTTGTACCCTCACTTACTTGCAGAATAATTCAGGCTTTTGGTGGTCCAAAAGCTCTCCAATGGGGAGGATTGATCTGGCGGATTATTCCTCTGTAAATATCCAATATGGTACATGGTTCAAAGAAGCCGTGGGTGAAAAAATCAGACACAAAAATACACAGATCGGAGATGATCTCCTTCCGCGACATCGAAAGTCAGAAGCGCATCTCTGTCCGCAACATCAGACGACAAAACCACTAATTTATCCGCGGGATAACCGGGAAGCAAATCTTAACGCGTTGGAGGTCGGAAGCATTTCCCTTCTGCAATGGCAGAAGCTTAACGGATATCGGAGCGATTCGGGAGCCGTAACGACGGATAGATAAAAGGCTTCTCCCTTCCGTAACGGCAGAAACTTACATGCGTTCGGAACGGATCGGAAGCCAGAGCGATAAAAGAGCTGCAACAGTGGAGATAGAAAGGATCAGAAGTCGGAGCAGGACGGGAGTTGTAATGGCAGAGGTATAAAGGCTTCTGGTAGCCGCAACGACGGGCACAATCTTGATCGAAAGGATAACACTTTCGGCAGCTGCAATGGCGGAGCTTGCAAGACCTTTCGCCATCCATAACTGCGGAAACCAAAGTAACTAAAGCTCCCGACTCGAAAACCAACCAATAGCCAATTGAGATAGAGTTCGTTGGAGCCCGTTGCTTGTCCTCTTCCACAACGACGAAAGGTCAGATGACTAAAAACTTCCACAATGCGTTCGCACGGGGACATTTCAAAATGGTTTTTGCAGTAGTACACAGTTTGATGCCATGTTTCAGGGAAGGGAACAGATGCATTGGTTCCGTCTTGGCATATGAGTAACGCTCTGGCAGGTGGAACATCACGATGTGGCAAGATTTCATAATGTGTACAGCTTCTTTGTAACGGTTTGGAAAAGCTTTCTTGGCAGTTATGCCATAGTGGGGATAACGTTGAAAGGCAGATGAATAGCCTGTTGGGGACCAAGAACGTCAAAATGCTTGAGGCGCGATTTGGCCGAATGGCATATGGAACAGCTGTGTGAAAGAAGGAAAATCCGTTACTTATGAGGCTTAAATAGAGGAAGCTGGCGACCAGAAGGGGGACTCAGATGGTTGAGAGCACAGAACCTCATTTCTGTTATGAGAAGCTTGCAGAGACAGAACAGAAGCACCAAGCTCGGATTTGAGGGTGCGACCTGTTGTTTTATAATCAGAGTTTTGCTGTGGAAGTCGACATTCTCTGTTTTATTTGGCTTCTTAATATTTTGAAGACAAGATTGTAAATTCCAGAGAGAGGTCTTAAAGAATTTCTAATTAGAATTCTGTTTTACAGATTTTCTGTAGCTTCCTTTGCAGAGACTGAGGATAGAGGAAGGTGTTTTACTGTTAATGTCCAGATGTTGTTTGTAGTTAAAAGTTGACTGTTTTCTCTGTTTGGATTTTCTTTGCTTTTGAAAGCCAATTTGTAAATTCCAGAGAGAGGTCTTGAAGACTTTGTATAGCATTCTGTTCGCAGTTGCAGAAGTTGATTCCAAAACCATTTTGTACCATTTTAAGAGATTAATTGGATCGGTACCCATTGGAGAGGGACCCGGAGACGTAGCCCAGTGGAGGGGGTGAACTCCGTTATCAACTTCTATTTGTGACTCTGTCTTTGTGTTTTCTTCCTTGTATCTGTCTATCAGTGTTGTGGTTTTCGTTCCTGTTCTGAGCATTTAATTTCTGCTACTACTGTCCATTAATTAACCTATTGCACGCATTCTTTTACAACAAACTTTTAATGCACTAAAGTTGAGGTCCTACGGATCACACACTAAAAACATAGAGACATTTAATATAATGGAATATTTTCTACATTATACGAAACACACTAAAAAGAGAGTAACAAATGTTAAATAAGCACAGGTTGGCTAGTTTGACTTTTACCTCATTGTTCAACACAATCATTTATGGTGTGGGTAGTATCTTCTTTCATAAGTACAATCATACAAGTATGTACCAATGCATCATAACCATGTAAAACCTTTCCATAATTTGCAAACCAACGAACTATTGCACCTATGTATGTAGCTATGTTTGAAAAGCATTTGATTGAGGAATTTTGTTTAAAACTTTTCTTGACATAGTCACCCCTTTTAAAAATCATCTTTCCAGTTGTTGGACACTATTTAACATAGAAAGTTTGATTTGTAGGTCTGCATCTACCCAAAATGTAACAAGATCTAATGATTAGGCCGGTAATGATTAGGTTGGTCACTTATCAATACAAGTCCAATTGGAAAAGCAAATAGAATAGACATTTCTTTACATTCATATGTAATCCAAAATTCCTATAGTTGAATTTTTTTTAAATGAAATGTTGCAAGAAAAAAATAAAAAATATTTTTACATGAAAAATTGCAGGAAAATAGGGCACAAATCCAACTAAAAAAGCAAAGAGAATAAACATGAATCTAGATTCAGATGCAATTAAAAATTAGATATATTTTTACATGGAATGTTTCAACAGAATGATCCAAAAATACAAATGGAATAACAATGGACATGGACAATACTCTAGATTTAGATACAATTTAATTTTACCATGTAGACTGAAATGTAATTCTAGGTCATTGAGCCTGCTGGTAGTGGATTTGTATACTATTTTTCATGCCTTGGACACTTGTATGGTTTATCTTTTCCCCAAGGTTATAAATGATAGTTGTTCATGGGAATTTTTGTTCTTAATCCACCCATTTTTTGGCATTATTGTAGTGGCTTCTTAAGAAACCAATTTTTTCTTGTAGAATGTCATGTACATTTGTATGCTATTTGTTGTAAAGGAAAGTATCCTATGGCTAGGGTTTAAGAGGCCATCAATGTACCGGGGTTGAAAGGTGGATGTATAATGTTCAACAAGCATATATAAGCAAGTTTCAGAGATTGGAATGGTTCATACCTTAGCCAAACGAAGGTTGATCCAAGCAGCCCTTCAATCCTCTTCTTGCTCCTCTTGCTCCAAGAGACCTACAAAATGAATTATACCTTCCTCAAACCAATATGACCACATATAAAACAATGATAATCAAATAAATATGAAATAAAAATCTGATTAACATCATAATATGATCATAAACAGAGATTCAATCACACATTGAACAATACTTTGGGAAGAAGAAGGACATCACATCTTTATTAATCTTGAAAACAAGTACAAGTATATCTTCTCTTCAAGTTCGGCACCTAACAAAACCTTGATATGGTTCTACTGCTTCTCTTCTCTAAGGAACTCAGCTTCCAAGCTCTGCAACACAAGGAGAATGCTTCTAGGGAAAAGGTGTGGGCAAAGAGAGTCTCGATTCCTCCAGCATAATGATGTAAAGATTCAAGTCTCCTCTCATGGACCTCCCTACTTCTATTTATATGTTTAATGAAGAGTTAGGGTCGAAGACAAAGTAGTTACAACTAAAGGAGTCAGTTGCATAACTACCCAAACTACCCAAACTACCCAAATTTAAAAATTCGTATTTTTTTGACATTTTCAGGAGGCGTACACGGGTTGCAGAGACAACAATCACGTACACGAGGAGGTATATGCGGGTTTCAATGCAGAAAGTCATGTATTTATGGTGTATGTGACTATTATATATAGCAACTCATGTACGTACATGGGTTTCCTTAAGGAAATTCACGTACACATAAAAAACTCATTTTTTAGGGTATTTATGGGCATTTTCAGACTTTGGTGTCTTCTAGAAAGTTTTAGCTAACGGAAATACATTTGTAATGGTGCAAGGATGAGGTCAAACAGAGTTACACAACTCAAGATATGTTTCCTCCAAGTTAAGTGTTTTTCAGTGATTTTCTTGAAGTGTCATCATCGAAGTGTCGACATGCGATGAAAACATAGGAAAGTGGTCACAGGAAGAGATGTGTCATTTTGAGCTATAACAGATTCCCCCTAATGTATGAGGTTATAGGGGAAGACGATAGCCGAAATGCATTATAAAGGAAACAATTAAGTATGGAGAGAGCAGAGAATCCAAGATCAAAAGGCTCAAACAAAGGTACCTGAAAGAGAGATAAATGTAAGAAAAAACTGATCTCTGGGACATACAAGTCCATATACAAATCATCGCCATAAAGATACAGGCGGATCCAACATATGTATAACTGATGAAACTATCATGGTCACTCAATATGCAAAAAGGTGCCGTATCAAATCTAAAGGAGTCATGGCCACAAATGAACAAGGTGGATCCATACTTGAAAATCGATCATAGCCACAAAAATATAAGGTGGATCTATGTCTCAGCAAAATGTCATAAAAAATGTAACAAGGTCTTGCACAACTTGTGAAATAGAAAAATGACGATGCTACTATTGGCCCAAGGTCTTCAATCCAAACTGCCCAAAAGGTACGAATCCTAACCATGTGAATAAAGGAGTTGAGGTCGAACATGGAGGAAACTGTTTAATTATTGGTCAATAATGAGAACCATTAACAAACGCGAGGGAATCTACCATTAATGAAAATGGTCCCCAAGGTACCTAGTACATTCTACCAATTGTGAATACAAGGACTTGAAGTTGAACACTTGAAGAATCCATAGAGTAGGAGACATTAAGGTATTCCCACTACCCAATAGTGAGGGAAATTGCCACTCATGACTACAATCCCCAAGGCACTGTCATAAAACTCTAAATATTATCCCCAGAGCAAGATGTGTTGCAATCGATAGGAAGAGATCCGTTGGAAGGAAGGAATAAGGGCATCCTTCATCATCCAACATGAGGTAAGTCAAAGACTAATTAGATCTGGAATTGGTACTGAATTTCATGACAAGGACTGCCAAACACATGATGTAATGAACTGATACTAGGGAATGGCCAACTCAAAAGGTCAAGGAAACTATAGAATGGCTGACAAAGGTTTAATCCTTGAACAGTGAGAACGACACAAAAAGTGACTTAAGCAGCTTTTGACATGAAATAAACAATGACACAAATTTGCAATGTAGGAGACATTGATAGATTCCCCATATAATTGGAAAAGAGACCAAATGGAGGAGTAAGAAACTCAATATCAAGATAAGGTCAAAATACCAGGACTGTTAATAGACTCAAAACTGGTGCTTTGTTCAAGGAAACAAGACTTGCTACCATGATGTAAAAAACATGTGAATGAACTTCCCTTCCCCTCTTTCTTGTAAAGGTTTAACGAGTCTAAGAAAGCAAAATCGGGACCATCTTCATTTTTGGCAAGCTCGAAGAAAAGACAGAAGAATGCTTGATAAAGTGCTGATTCATGGATTTTACGAGCCCAAACTAATACATGCTCGATAGTGTTTTCATAGTTTAGAGAGTCTGAAAACTCCAAAGAAGACTCCAGGGGGGTGCTTTTTCATTCAATTTAGTCTCCCGAGGCCAGAAAAGTATAAAACAAACCACAGAAGAACTCTCTTAGCTTCTGAAGAAGTAAGGTGCACCTTTTTCGTACTTAGTCAGGAAGGTCCAACAAAGGTTAAATTACCACCTACCCAATGCTCCTTTAAAAGCAGCATATAGCCTAAGTTTTACCAGTGTGAAGGAAGGCAAGATCACTCGAAAAGATCCATTTGATTACGAGAAATGGGGCTTACAACAATAAAATCGATGCTTTGTTCTTTAGGAATTAACGAGCATGACAAAGACAAAAAGTACACTCGAAATCTTTTTTCGTTGTAAAGGAAAGTATCCTATGGCTAGGGTTTAAGAGGCCATCAATGTATTGGGGTTGAAAGGTGGATGTATAATGTTCAGCAAGCATATATAAGCAAGTTTTAGATATTGGAATGGTTCATACCTTAGCCAAATGAAAGTTGATCCAAGCAGTCGTTCAATCCTCTTCTTGCTCCTCTTGCTCCAAGAGACCTGCAAAACGAATTATACCTTCCTCAAACCAATATGACCACATATAAAGCAATGATAATCAAACAAATATGAAATAATAATCTGATTAACATCATAATATGATCATAAATAGAGATTCAATCACACATTGAACAATACTTTGGGAAGAAGAAGGACATCACATCTTTATTAATCTTGAAAAAAAGTACAAGTATACCTTCTCTTCAAGTTTGGCACCTCACGAAACCTTGATATGGTTCTGTTGCTTCTCTTCTCCAAGGAACTCATCCTCCAAGCTCTGCAACACAAGGAGAATGCTTCTAGGGCAAAGGTGTGGGCAAAGAGAGTCCCAATTCCTCAAGCATAATGATGCAAATAATCAAGTCTCCTCTCATTGACCTCCATACCTCTATTTATATGTTTAATGAATAGTTAGGGTCAAAGACAAATTAGTTACAACTGAAGGAGTCAGTTGCATAACTACCCAAACTACCCAAATTTCAAAATTCATATTTTTTTGACATTTTCAAGAGGCATACATGGGTTGCAGAGACAAGAGTTGCATACATGAGGAGCTATACGTGGGTTTCAATGCAGAAATTCATGTATTTAAGCCGTACACAACTATTATATATAGAAACTCGTGCACATACGTGGGTTTCCTTTAGGAAAGTCATGTACACATCAAAAACTCATTTTTATAGTATTTCTGGACATTCTTAGACTTTGGTGTCTTCTGGAAAGTTTTAGCTAACTGAAATATATTTCTAACGATGCAAAGATGAGGTCAAATAGATTTACACAACTCAAGATATGGGTCCTCCAAGTTAGGTGTTTTTTCAGTGACTTTCTTGAAGTGTCGTCATGGAAGTGTCGACATGCGACAAAAACATAGGAAAGTGGTCAGAGGAAAATATGTGTCATTTTGAACTATAATAGATGCTCCCTAATGTATGAGGTTAGAGGGGAATATGACAGCCGAAATGCATTATAAAGGAAATAGCTGAGTATGGAGAGAGCAGAGAATCCAAGATCAAAAGGCTCGAACAAAGGTACCCGAAAGAGAGATAAATGTCAGAAAAAACTAATATATGGGACATACAAGTCCATATACAAATCATCACCATAAAGATACAGGTGGATCCAACATATGTATAACTGATGAAACTATCATGGTCGCTCAATATGCAAAAATGCGCCATATCAAATATAAAAGAGTCATGGCCACAAATGAACAAGGTGGATCCATACTCGACAATCGATCTTAGCCACAAAAATACAAGGTGGATCTATGTCTTAGCAAAATGTCAAAAAAAATGTAACAAGGTCTTGCGCAGATTGGGAAATAGAAAAATGACGATGCTACTGTCGGCCCAAAGTCTTCAATACAAACCACCCAAAAGGTACAAATACTAACCATGTGAATAAAGCAGTTGAGGTCGAACATGGAGGAAACCGCTTGATTATCTGTCAATAATGAGAACCGTTAACAAATGCAAGGGAAACAACCATTAATGAAAATGGTCCCCAGGGTACCTAGTACATTCTAACAAGTGTGAATACAAGGATTTGAAGTCGAACACTTGAAGAATCCATCGAGTAGGAGACATAAAGGTATTCCCACTACCTAATAGCGAGGGAAATTGCAACTGATGACTACAATCCCCAAGGTACTATCATAAAAATCTAAATCTCATCCCCAGAGCAATATGTGTTGCAATCGATAGGAAGAGATCCATTGGAAGGAAGGCATTAAGGCATCCTTCATCATCCAACATGAGGTAAGTCAAAGAATAATTGGATCTGGAATTGGTACTGAATTTCATGACAAGGACCACTGAAGACATGATGTAATGAAATGATACTAGGGAATGGCCGACACAAAAGGTCAATCCAACTACAGAATGGCCAACAAAGGTTTAATCCTTGAATAGTGAGCACGGCATAAAAAGTGACTTAGGCAGCTTTTGACATGAAATAACCAACGACACAAATTTGCAATGTAGGATACATTGGCAGATTCGCCATATAATTGGAAAAGAGACCAAATGGAGGAGTAAGAAACACAATATCGAGACAAGGTCAAAATACTAGGACCCAACTATTGATAGACTCAAAATCAGTGCTTTGTTCAAGGAAAAAAGACTTGCTGCCATGATGTAAAAAACATGTGAATGAACTTCCCTTCCCCTCTTTCTTGTAAAGGTTTAACGAGTCCAAGAAAGAAAACTCGGGACCATCTTCATTTTTGGCAAGCTCAAAGAAAAGACAGAAGAATGCTTGATAAAGCATTGATTCGTGGATTTTACGAGCCCGAACTAGTACATGATCGATGGTTTTTTCATAGTTTAGAGAGTCTGAAAACTCCAAAGAAGACTCCACGGGGGTGCTTTTTCATCCAATTTAGTCTCCTGAGGCCGGAAAAGTATAAAACAAACCACAGAAGAACTCTCTTAGCTTCCGAAGAAGTAAGGCGCACATTTTTCGTACATAGTCAGGAAGGTCCGAAAAAGGTTAAATTACCACCTACCCAATGCTCCTTCAAAAGCAGCATATGGCCTGAGTTTTACGAGTGTGAAGGAAAGCAAGATCACTTGGAAAGATCCATTTGATTACGAGAAATTGGGTTACAACAATAAAATCAATGCTTTGTTTTTTAGGGTTTAATGAGCATGACAAAGACATAAAGTACACTCGAAATCCTTTTCATGTTTTGGTCCAGAGCACGAAAAAGAGAAAACTAAGCTCATACCGGGGGTTCCTTTTCTATAAGTTTAGTCCCTCAAGTCCAGAAAGCGATAAACCTATGCATGAGAATAATCTTCTAAATTCTGAAGAAAAGAGAGTGTTCCTTTCTCGTACTATTCCACATGGTCCGAGAAAGCAATAACCTACCACCAATGTGGATGCCCATTCACATATTATTAACGAACCTGAATGGACAAGTTTACTCGGCAGTCAAGTCTATTTTGAGGAGTCATACCTGGGCCTAAAGAAACTCAATATCTTTCCTGTGAAGTTTTAACGAGTTCGAAAAAGTCAAGTCATGACCTCCTTACTATTTCTAACAAGCTCGAAGGAGAGCAGAAAGAATGCTCTAAATGTGACGAGACGAGTGTCATAGGAAGGAAAAACTAGTTCCAAGTGCAAGGAACAAACCTATGCATGATCCAAGGAAAGTGAGCAAGGTAAGGACACTCGGGGAATGTCTCGTCAGGGTAAAAGGTGTCAAGTTGCAAAGGTAAAATGATACAAGGCTTAGCAACGATGAGAACAAAGATGAGGGATTATACAACAAGCTAAAAGCGTCGAAGCCGACGTCAGGCTCAAAAGCGCAAGCAGGATACATGCAAATGCATTTACAGCTTGAACAACAAGACAAGGCTACTAAACAGTTGTGAATCCAAATACAAATCCTGTCTCCAAGAAACAACAACATTAGAATAACATTCAAAAGAAAAGATCTGATGCAGGTCACTTTGGCAGAAGCACATGAGACTTTGCTATCTTCTACAAAAGGGAAACTCGAGGCAGAATTAATCGAAGAAGATTCTATAGCACCAAGTATTGAGGGTTTATAATCAGTAAGATCAACCTCAGAAGGAGAGAAAAAATCAACAAGGGAGATAGAGTCTATAGGAACAAACTCAGTATCATAGGAGTTGTTAAATTCATAAGAAAAATCAAACTCATCAGGATCACTGACTTGTTGTTCAAAGGAAGAGTCAAAAGACTCAACAAAACCAACATAAGAAGAAAGGCTAGGCTTACTAGGCAAATCAGGGTTAGACTTAGTCACAACTGAATCAACATCCAATATAAGGTCAGACAGTATCAAAGACTCTAGGAATATTTCATCCGAAGGAAGGAGATCCTCTGAGATAAGATACATGTCTAAACTTTCAAATGGATCGACAGATTGGAGAAAAGGCTCCATAGTCTATATAGGATGACTCACCTGGTCAACTATTGGGACCAAGTCCCGAGAAGGTAAGCATGAAAATAGAGGCTGCTTCTCAGTAGCAATTGAACGCAAAGGACATGAGGCCACATAGCTCACCTGTGGCGAGGCTGTGTCTATAGAAACACTGGGAATCAATAAAGTAAAGACCTGGTCTCAAGTCGGGTCAAGAGACGGATCAAGAAAATCCAACTGATCGATAGTGACAATTTCTTCGCCATGATTAAAGTACATCACTCGAAAGAATGTTGATGCCACATCTTGCATGGCATAGACATAATCACGTCCAAGGATCATATTGAAGTCCAAGGGGTCTTCTATCACCATGAAGTCAACTAAGATGATATTCCAGGGGGATGATTTTAAGGAACAATACTTATTAAAAAGTGTATAAATGTTGGCGAATATTACCAATTCTTAAAACGCCAAATATTAAATGATTGGCAATACTTTAAAAAAATATTTTAATTTCCAAGGATTTTATATCGTTTATATAATAATTTTGCGATTTTGAGGGTGAAAAATTTTTACCCCATCAAAATTTGGGGAAACAGGGCTTCAAAATATGCACAATGGCGAATCTTTTTTGGGAGAAAAACATGGAAAAATAGCCCACTGGGATAAAATTAACCCCTAAAATTATCCTTGCAATAGGTGTTTGAGAAATAATTCCCAAGGCTATACAAGTTCTTCTATCCAACACCAGTAACTGACTAGCAGTCGACACAAGGTTGGGGATCCCATGCCTCACCAAGCACAAGCAGACAAAATACTAATTAAGGCTCCTTCATCAACAATACAATGAGCAATCATGTATGGTTCAACTTTGACCTTTATCTGGAAAGGTGCATTATAAGGGAGGCGCGGCTCGACTAGCCTATCCCAATCAAAGGAAGCAATCCGAGAGCTTGGTGGGGATTGATCCAAAGCGAGTTCAGTGCCCCCTTGTTCAGTAATTTTTGAACTAGCAGTGAAGAAAATGTGACTAGCAGACACTTCACTCTCCAAAGGAAGAGTGGGATTGATCGACAATGGAATCGATTCAATCACTTCGTGAAAGTCACTCTCCGAAGGGAGAGTGGGATTGACCAAAGATGACATTGGTTCAATCACATCAGGGTCACACTCCGAAAAAAGAGTGGGATCGACCAAAGCTCATATTGGTTTGACCACTTCATCAACCAAAGGTTGAGTAGGTTGTTGAGAAACTATAGGTTGTTTAGGAGAAGGAAATTCTTGAGTCTTAGACCACACTCTTCGCACCTATGCGATAGCAGGGAACTGGTGAGTAATATGATCTCCCTCGCATAGCTTACAGGGAACTTAAGTTTGCACACCGAACGAACAGTTTTCTCAATGGTGTCAACATGACTAGCTATGGCTGACTATTTTCTCTCAACATGACCTACAGAGGCCGAGTGTTTTCCCCCAGCATGACCACCAAAGGCTGGGTGACTGGGTCCAACCTGACTAAGAGAGGTTGGTTGTTGAAAATATTCAGGATGTTCAAAAATGGGATGACCATAAAACCAATCTCTTCTCACCTCCACAATGGAAGGGCATTAATAAGTAAGGTGGTATCCCTCACAAAGCTTACAAGGAAACTTGGGCTTGTGTTTTGAACGGGTAGTCTTTTCAACAGTGTCAACATGACTCGCAGTGGCTAATGGATTGTCTTCAGTATGAACCACAGAGGTCGAGAGAATCCTCCCAGCATGACTTACAGAGGTTGAGAGATTGGGTCCAACATGACTTGTAAAGGTTGGATGGGGACCACCAACATGAACAACAGAGGCTGAGTGGTTAGGATCAACATGCTTTGCAGCAGTTGAGTGTGTGCCCCCTGCATGAACTTCAGAGGTTGGATGGGGAGGCTCAAATTGAACATAAGAGGTTGAACGGGTTCCCTCAGCATGAACTACAGACACTGAGTGACTGGCTCCAATGTGACCTGGAAAGGTTGGAAGGATCCCACTAGCATGATCAATAGAGGCTGGATGGTGAAGATCAACTTGACTTGCAGAGGTTGAGTGCTTAGATCCAACATGACCTGTAGAGGTTGGATAGGTGCCCCCAGCATGAACTACAGAGGTTGGGTGGTGAGGTTCAACTTGACTTGTAAAGGTTGGACGGGAACCCCCTTGCTTATGTGCCTTCTTCCTATTCCTCCTTCATTTACTCCTTTTAGACTGACGGTTACTAGTATCAGTACTTTCACCGCATGAGGTAGAAGGAGGAGGAGAATCAACTACAAATGAAGGGGAAGCAGTGTTTTGATTCCCTTGATATAAGGAACTTACTTGAGAAGCATCAGGAGCATTTAGGACAGTTGGAGTGGAAAACAACCACACCAGTAGCCCTAGGGTGAATCCAGGTAGATTCAGGGTGGCCATCAAAGGAACACCAACATTCCCTATGAGAGAAATAGTACAAGGAGTTCCCAGCATGGGGATCTCTTGGTTGGTGTTCAAAGGGGTGCTATCCATAGCTTCAAACTAGGAGACAAAGTCTGAGGTTGACAAGAAACAAAAAGTACAAAGCACACACCTAAAGGAACACTAAGTATAGACAAACCACACAGCACTCACTAAAAAATCCTAAATCCAAACAGACAAACATGTATAAGATATGATTTCCAGAAGAAATTTGATAGACAGTTACTTGGAGTCACTGTAGATGTTCTTAGGCATAAGCAGAGGAATCACCCATCACCCTCCCACACCTTCTACCAGGGTTACCTTCCAAGCCCGTCCAAGGTCAACAAGAAATATCCTTTTGGTGTACCTGTGTATGAACCCTAGATGTGAAAGAGACTAAAGGCTACCTTAACTATATTGATAGTTTGGGGGGATAGTCACAAGCCTGGTTCGTATGCATGGGAAGGTAGCAAATCCTGAAACCATGTCTAAGATAGAATCCCTAGATGTGCAAAAACCCTGGTCTACGCTTTGACAAGGAATCAAAGGGTTATCTCCTTAGTTCAAGCCTCCACGTGGCCTCGTGCTTAACTCCTGTTTGAGAGGAGATTCCCAGATACAATCAACATAGAAGAGGATTTACCTAGTGATTGGTCAACTACATATAAATATTAACACTTGTGGGGAGTTTAAACTCCCTATCCCACAAGTCTAGCCTAAGCTAGTTGGTGTATGACCCTATAAAATAAAACTTACTACTAATTTTTAAATTATATCGTTTATTTTAAGGGTTGTTTTTAGTCAGAGGGTAAATGGCATGAAACTTATGTGGTGTTTTGACTCAAAGTTGAAACAAAATGACTAAACAAAGAGAAATGAAATGCAAAAAACAAAAACTATTCTCTTCTTCTTTTTCAAATAGAAACTTGAAAGCCACAAAAGAACCAATTCTTTTTATTTTTATTTTCAAAAACAATGATATGCCATGCAATCTAGACTAAAAAACTAATCTACATGCATATAAAGCAAACATGTGTTTTTTTAATTTTTCTTTTATAAATGCAAAAGAAAAACTGCCTATCAACTAATGCGAGCAAGTAATGTAAGCAAAGCAAATCGACAACTACTCTACACCCCACAAACAAACCCTAGGTTTCCATAAAGTTGGATATCAACCTCTCTTGAAAGGAAGGCTCACAAAGGTAAACAAGCCAACAAATTTGCAATGAAGAGACTCAGCAATAAGACTGACATAAACAAAGTTCAATAAGTCCCAAGTATCAATATAAACCTACAAACAGAGGTTGCTCAGTACCTTGTCCAACAAGGTCAAGCCAAAGAAGGAGGTGGGGGGGAAAGCAGTAAAAACAAGTTCAAAGACTTGAAATAAACTTCCAAGATAGACAAAGAGCACCTAACAGAGATAAAACAACCTCTCAAACAGAGATAAAACAACCTCTCGTGAGTCATGCACATGCAGAGGACCCTTGAAAACCCTATAAACATCCCTCAAATCACCCAAAAAACCTTAAAAATGATGAAAGAACACAAATTAGGGTTCATACACATGTTTCCTTAAGGAAGGTCACATATGACACATGGGTTGCAGGTAGTGCAAGTAGCGTATACAACACAGACACATGACTATTTAGCCTAACAGTCGTGTATGGATGACAAAAGGCACAAAAAGGATCAAAACGTGACCTAGGAAGGTAGGAAAGGTGTTCCAACAAACTCAAAAGGTGTTCCTAACTTGTAAGAAGGAGCTAAAACTTTACAAAAGGCTGAAAGAAAGACAAATAAACCCCAAATAGACAAGGCTCTCCCCAGCGGAGTCGCCAGTTTTGTTGTAAAGGAAAGTATCCTATGGCTAGGGTTTAAGAGGCCATCAACTTATTGGGGTTGAAAGGTGGATGTATAATGTTCAGCAAGCATATATAATCAATTTTAAGACATTGGAATGGTTCATACCTTAGCCAAACGAAGGTTGATCCAAGCAGCCCTTCAATCCTCTTCTTGCTCCTCTTGCTCCAAGAGACCTGCAAAATGAATTATACCTTCCTCAAACCAATATGACCACATATAAAGCAATGATAATCAAATAAATATGAAATAATAATCTGATTAACATCATAATATGATCATAAACAGAGATTCAATCACACATTGAACAATACTTTAGGAAGAAGAAGGACATCACATCTTTATTAGTCTTGAAAACAAGTACAAGTATACCTTCTCTTCAAGTTCGGCACCTCATGAAACCTTGATATGGTTCTGTTTCTTCTCTTCTCCAAGGAACTCAGCCTCCAAGCTCTGCAACATAAGGAGAATGATTTTAGGGAAAAGGTGTGGGCAAAGAGAGTCTCGATTCCTCCAACATAATGATGGAAAGATTCAAGTCTCCTCTCATGGACCTCCCTACCTCTATTTATATGCTTAATGAAGAGTTAGGGTTGAAGACAAAGTAGTTACAACTGAAGGAGTCAGTTGCA